>CAUYRT010078465.1:0-10788 GCA_963574885.1 Lepilemur ruficaudatus
ATGATGCTGTACAGAAGTAGAGGGTGTCATGACGGGCCTCTTTGAGGAAATGTAAGCTGAAGACCTGCATGACGGGAAAGTAATGCCCAGGCAAAGCGCCTCGTTCTCAGACATCCATCTCACGGGCAGCAGTACCATGCATCTCGTAGCGCTCAGCCATGGGTTGCTATTCAGAGTGGGTATAGGGGGAGGTATATTTTTCTTGTCGTCGTCACAGTGATTCAGGGAGTACTACTGGGATTTAGTGCACAGAGTCGGAGATGCTAAATGCTGGCAGTATGCAAGATGGCTCTGCAGAGCAAAGAGCAGTCCTGCTCGAAATGCCGACAGCACCTTGATCTGAGAAACCCTCTCGGCTGAGGTCAGCCTCACCTCGTCAGCCAGCCTCGTCAGAAGGAGGACTGCTGCTTAGCCATAGTTGCTCAAAAAAGTCCTGGGGTGGAATCAGATTGGCACAGCTCGAGTCCTCTGCCCATCCCTGAACGGAGCACGGTAGCTGGGGGTGGAATGGTGACTCAGAGTGCGAAAGGGGCGAGTCTGCCAAGGAAAACTGCGGTGCTGTTGGCAGGGGAGGTGGCCGATGACCCCTGCGTGCGTGAGAAGGGCCGTGATGCAAGAGGAAGCTGGCTGGGCAGGCCGGGGCCAGATGGTTCAGGGCCTTGTCAAGAATTTGAGATTTTTCTTAAGGGCCCTGGTGGCAGAGAGGGAGTGACAAAATCTGCACCAAACTTCAGAGCCCTCGTACACTTAAGTTTTGTGGGCATCTTGCCCAGTTCTTCCCCTTAAAAGAAACACTGTATCTTCTCTGCCTCTCTCTTTTCTTAAATCTTTTTTTTTTTTGGAGACAGAGTCTCACTCTCTTGCCCGGGCTAGAGTACCGTGGCGTCAGCCTAGCTCATAGCAACCTCAAACTCCCAGGCTCAAGCGATCCTCCTGCCTCAGCCTCCCGAGTAGCTGGGACTACAGGCATGCACCACCACGCCCGGCTAATTTTTTCTATATATTTTTAGTTGTCCAATTAATTTCTTTCTATTTTTAGTAGAAACGGGGTCTCGCTCTTAGTCAGGCTAGTTTCGAACCTTCTGATCTTGAGTGATCCGCCTGCCTCGGCCTCCCAGAGTTTTTTTTTTTTTTTTTTTTTAATGTGTAGATTCCATTGTTTTCTACCTAGAGGCAAAGGAAAAAAGCCGAATTGTGCTCTGGGAAAGCACTGTTCTTCCACTGGCCTCTGTCACGTACAGTTTTACGAACTGCATCCCATTTCGGAATTTACTTTCTTGCTCTGGAGACAAGAGTTGGGATTGAGCAAGTGTTCCTATCCCAGGAAGTCATCAGTTTAATCCAATTAACTGCCCAGTGGAAAATCTCTCTCCGCCCCGGCGATGCTGATGCCGTGATGACCGAGTCCAGGGCATTACCGACATTTCTCTGCAAATTTCATTAGCAGCGGCTGTTTCCGCCTTCGTCTAGGTCGTTAACGAGTTTGTTAAACGCGGCCGGTTCCGGCCACAGCCTCCGACTTGCCCCGGCGGACCCCTTGCTTCTGACCAGATGCAGTTCCCGTTTCTTCCTGATTACGCAGGGTCTTCACCCGGCCAGCATTCCACCTTGACAAGAGCATTCAAAAGCAGCCAATTTAATTCGGGGCACAACTTTTATGAACGTCGTCGTCAGAGGCATCAGTGACACCACGCAATGTGGCTGCCTCCTGCCACCTGCTTATTCTTCCTTTTTGGTCCCTTTGACTGCCCTGCTGTTGCTATTCTCCTAACAGCGTTTTTAGTTATTGCAATAAAATAGATACAACGGAAAAGTTACCATCTTAACCGTTTGCAAGTGTGTAGTTCTGTGGCTCCAGAACTTTTTCATCTCGTGAAACTGAAACGCTACACAAATTGAACACCCTGCATTCCCTCCTTCCGCAGCCCCTGACAGCCATCGTTCTACTTTCTGTCTCTGTGAATTTGACTACTCTAGGTCCCTTATGTGAGTGGGATCACACCCTGTTTGTCTTTTTGTGACTGGCTTATGTCACTCAGCCCAAGGGCCTCAAGGTTCATCCATGTCGGAGCATGTGTCAGACTTTCCTTTCTTTTCAAGGCTGAGTAATGCTCAGTGCGTGTGAATACCGCGTTTTGTTTATCCTGTTATCTTTTGATGAGCATTCAGGTTGCTTCCGCCTCTGCGGTATTGCGAATAATGCCGCTGCGAACGTGGGTGTGCAAATACCTGTTTCAGTCCCTGCTTTCCACTCTTTTGCGTATTTACACAGAAGTCAAATCACTGATCATATACGGTAATTCTATTTTAATGTTTTTGAGGAACTGTCAGACGGATTTCCACAGTGGCTCCACCGTTTTACACTCAAAGATTCCACTTTCTTTACATCCTTGTCAACACTTGTTATTTCCTGTTTTTTTTTTTTTTTTTTTGAGACAGAGCCTCACTCTGTTGCCCCGGCTAGAGTGCCGTGGCGTCAGCCTGGCTCACAGCAACCTAAAACTCCTGGGCTCAGGTGATCCTCCTGCCTCAGCCTCCCAAGTAGCTGGGACTACAGGCATGTGCCACCACGCCGGCTAATTTTTTTTTCTATATATTTTTAGTTGGCCAATTAATTTGTTTCTATTTTTAGTAGAGACGGGGTCTCGCTCTTGCTCAGGCTGGTTTCGAACTCCTGCTCTTGAGCGATCCTCCCGCCTCGGCCTCCCAGAGTGCTAGGATTACAGGCGTGAGCCACCGCGCCCGGCCATTTTCTGGTTTTTCGATAGTAGCCATCCTAATGCGTTTGTGGTCATATTCTATGGTGGTTTTAATTTGCATTTTCCTAATAATTAGTGATATTGAGCATCTTTCTATGTACTTTTTGGCCATTTGTGTATCTTTTTTGGAGAAACATCCATTCACGTCCCTTGCCCTTTTTAAAAATCAAGTTATTTTGTTTTTTGTTGTTGTTGAGTAAAGGAGTTCTTTCTGTATTCTGGATGTTAACTTTAATCAGATATATGATTTGCAAATATTTTCTCGCATAGAAGTTTTAACTTCTGATGTGGTCTCCTAACGGGTTTTATAATTTTAGAACTTATCATTTTTCTTTTAAAAACTGCCATTCTTGGGTGCTTGCTCTTCTTTCTTCTCTCTCATTCAATTCTGATTCTTTCACCTTTATTAGGGTCAGCAATTCTGAATCATAACTGTTATGATTGATTTCCACAATACGAAAGGAATTCTAGTAACTGCTTGAAATGAGAAAAATAAGAAATGGGGTAGGTGGTTTGTCACTTCATTTGGAAAAATTAAGTGGCAAGGGTTCGTTAAGTTTACCTGTAATAATGATAACTAACACTGTGTCGCATTCTGCAGGTAATCATTTCTTTTTTTCAGCCACCCTGTTTAAAAGGGATTGTCATTCTCACTTTACAGATGATAAATCTGAGACTAAGGAGAGGTCTCTTGCTCGGCTTGACACAGTTGGTATGCACACAAACACCACGAATTTTTGCTATTCTGTGCCAGATCTCCAGGGAGTTATTTTAAAATTCTTTTAGACAATAAGTAGATTGCCTCTTACCTCGTTTTTCTCATTTCACCCTGCCCTGTGCCACAAAATTGATGACAGCCTGCCCGCCGCGTGAAGGCGTTGTGTTGTAAACCCTGCACGCGTTATTTTGTCAGTCCGTACCTCACTGTGCAAGGCAGCCTAAGGCTCAGAGAAGCTGAAGAATTTTGCCCAGGATCACGCTTCTGGGAAGACACAGAGCAAGGATTTGTACGCCAGCCAATCTGATTCCGGAGCTTTCCCACCTGAAGTTTAGATCAGGAAAAGGAACGTAATTCAAATCTTCTTAGGATAAGCCACTCTCTGCTTAAATTGCCTTTATTGTAAAGTCCTTTTTACGGATGCACTTATTTTGCTTTACACTCTAAGCCCACTTACATTTAGAGATTGTTGTAGAAGAGAGACAGGGTCTCAAACGTCCGCTCTGCAGCTCACTAGCTGCATGACTTTAGACGAATCATTAACTCCTCTCAGCCTCAGTTTTTTCATCTTAAAACTGCCTTCTGTGTAATATTACCTACCTCATGTGGTTGATTTGAGCATTACATTAAATCATGTATGCATATGTTCTTAGAGACAGCATGGCACACAGTAAGCACTCAGTAAATGCCGACTATATTATTAATTTTAGCAACAAATTTGATCATATACTATATGCCATAATGACTATATGTTCTTAATTTTCCTGTTCCAAACACAGCATATAAGAAGAGAACTATAGAGGAAGTTTTCACTGGAAAACTTAACTACAGACAGATTCTGTATCAGTTAGGACTTGACATATGGTTGCATACTACAGAAAAACCGACACAACATTGCATCGAGTATACGGGGCTTATTCTCTTGCCTAACAGAAGTCTAAAGGCAGGCAGGGCAGAACTGGTCTGATAATTACATGAATTCACTCGTATCCAGGCTCTATCTTTTCTTCCCTACCATCTCTAGAGCATAGACTGTATCTTCAAAGTAACCTACTGGTCCAATATGGCTGCTGGAGCTCCAGCCATCATGTCCATATTACAGGCAGCTGGAAGGAGGAAGAATAGAAGGCCAGAAAGGACACAACTCCCAGTTATAAGGAGTCTTTCTGGGAATCTCATATAATGCTCCACTTATATTTTACTGGCCAGACTTTAATCACAGGACCAGCTTTACCTAGCAACAAGACAGGCTGGGAAATGTAGTCTTTTAGTTGGTTTCATTCCCACTCTAATTAGAATTCTGTTATTAAGGAAGAAGGAGAAAGGAATATTGGGGTGGTAATTTTCAGTCTCTACCTCAGAGGCAACAATTGGTGCTTACTGATGTTTTCGGGCAGCTGTGTTCCGTAGGTGCCAGGGTTGCTTCTGAGGCAGGACAGGGTCTGAGGGAAGGAGAGATCCAGAGATCTCTGTTTATACGTTTGAAATACTGGAGTTGCATGGAAGCCTTGCTTTGCGAAGGGGATTCCGGTGCCTAAATCGACTCTGCAAACCACCATTGGAGAGGAAGAACAGCGTCAGTCCATTCCAAACAAGACCTGGGCAGGAACCGCTATAAAAAGGGAGAGGGGGTGTACTTAGAAGGGTTAGAAACAGAGGAGCATAAAGTAGTATAACAAAAATGCTACCCGTGCACACATCTCTGCAGCTGATCAGAGAGGCGATCACACTGATTTGTCAGTGTGCTTTGGAAGCCCCCGGGGAAGGGGTGACGTCTCCCTCGTACAGATGGCCGCACAGAACCCACGTTTGATGTTGGATCACAGCTCACGTTTTAATTACATCGGATTCAGCCACACATGTGCAGACGCAATTGACCGTTTTGATCAATGATCCCACTGACCTTTCCAGCCTTATTTTGAGCAAGCAAGTGTCCGGGCTTTTCTGAGGCCATTCTGTATTTAAATTTTCTGTTCCAGTAGACTCGTAAGGACATTTATGCCTGTCAGATCATGTGTTCTGATTTCTGGTGCTCGATGCTCTGCCAAGGGATGGATCCACTCTGGCACACACGTTCCCCGGGCCTAGAGCATCGGTAGATATTTGATAAATGTTTGTTGACAGGAATTGCTACTGATCATGCCATGCAGCTGAGTTTCAGAAAACACCGGTCCTCACTCTAAAACTGTTTTCAGCATCTGTGTGGTGAGATCACCTTATAATGAGCCCAGATTTTTTTCTTCCGTGTCCAAAACCGTTAGAGGGATCTCAGATGGAGCCTCCAGACGCTGAAGTCCTTTCCAGAGAGAACAGAGCTTTGAGGAAGACTCAGGAGAGGAAGCTCCTGCGGTGAGGAATTGCTTGATGAAAGGCTTGCTCTTGGGATAGGCCTGGCCGTCCCATCCTCCCAGTCCGGGACGGGACTCCCTGGCCACGGCTGCCTGAGAGCCCTAAGCCCCTGAGCCCTTCTGTGCTACCTCAAGCTGCGTCCTCAGCCCAGCGAACGCCTTCTCCCTCTCGGTCGGATCCCTGACATGGGGAAAGAAGACCCCTCCTCGCTGGGGGTCTGCTTCCCGCAGATGTCGTGGAGGGCAGCTTTTCTGACTTCTTCCCCCGTAGCTCTGCTCTGTCACCATCTGAACTTGCCCTCCTGCCACCAACCCCTGAGACAGGAGGGGAGTCGGGGTCAGGGAGAAATTGTCCCTGGCAGCCCCAGTGGAGACTTTTATCTGTATCTTCTTGCAGAATCACTTGGAGAAGGGACACAAAGCTCTGGGGCACTCTCCCGGGCATGCTGGGGTCCCCAGTCACCGTTTCCCTGGGGAATGCATTCCGAGGGGTGCACCGCCGCCAACGCATTCTTGGAACCCGCGGTATGCAGAAGCCGAGAACCCATGTGTGCCTGGAACATCATGTCGTAGGGAAGCTTGAACGTTAACACAAATAGGATGTTCCTGCTCCCGTGGGCACGAGCCACTCTGCACCTCAGTTCTGAAGCGTTCACGGCGTCCAGCAGAGCTCCAGAACCGGACTGTGCCTCAGAGTCAGCTGGGAAGCTTGTTAAAATGTGGACTCTTGGGTCTCACGCTAGGATGCTCTGATGCAGAGGGACTGGTGCGGGGACCAGACACGGGCGTTTTCGAGGCATTCCTTAGGGGGTGTGGAGGCGGCCGCTGGCCGATGGGTATCTACACATGAAGACAGCAAGCTGGCATAAGCGGAGCAGTGCCGTCCGCTGCGCGGTGTTATGCAAGAGCCTTGGCTCTCGGTCGGCGGCCCGTGTCCAAACGCTGGTGCAGTCAATACTTGCAGAGTGTGCTTGAGCAAATCAATGGGCACAGGGGGAAAATTGGAGACCTTGTAAAGGTTAAGCTTTTCAACTAATTTAGGTCACACAGGGCATGAGGCCACTCCCCAAGGGACAGAGGAGTACCAAAAATGGATTGGAACTGGGAAGGCGCAGAAGTTTTGTTAGGGAGTTTGGAGAAGGTGGAGATTGGGGGTCTTTATGGTGATGTGGGAAGATTTTTAGGAAGATAGACACTAATAAAAGGCGTTTCTGCTCTGTGTTTTGCAATGCAATTTTCCTTCTTTCCACATCTTCCAAGGGTTCACTAAAGACCTACACACAGTCTTAATATTGTTTGGTTTGATTTTTATGTTTAGTTTGGATATGACACCATGCTGAGACTGTGTCCTATAGAAAGTCCAGTTTTACTTAGACTGTAGATGTAAAGATACTGCCCTTGCAGGATTGTTGTGAAAATTCGAGAAACCTCATTTAAAAATATGTTAAATAAAAGGTGCTAAAAAAAATGGTAGCCATTATTGGATTAGCAATAAATAGGGAGTTTCTACTGTATTCTACATGCTGTGCTGGCCATTAAAGATACAAAAGGTGAACAGGGAACTCACAGTCTAAGTGTTTAGTCCAAGTGTGTGCTTTACAAAGTCTTATGTATGATTCAGACACGGCCAGGTACCTGACTGCATAAGTTTTGAACAGAAGTTTATGAGAATTAGAACTACGTACTGAAGAATCTGGCCAGATTCAAGGGTGCCTGAGGAAGAACCTTAAAAAGCATCCATTTCATCGTCCACATTTTACTAATGAGGAACTGAGACCTACAGGGGGGAAGGATGTAGAACTCCTGATAAATTGTTATTTTATTCCCTATTTAAAGATATGGTTATTATTTGTAAGACATTGCTAGAAATTATTGCAAGATAAACCCTTCTTAATAGGTAAAGCACAAAATGTCAGTGCTGAAGTTTACCTAAGAGTCACCTGGTTCAAATTTCTTATTTTACTAATGAGGTTCCTGGGGGTGCAGTTTATTTTGTTTGCATGGCTTGCGGGCGACTGTATCTAAGAAAGATTTGGGTCAGGGGCTTGGTGAATGGCAGCACAGCAGCCTTGAACTATATTTTTTTCAGGACGGTACTGATAAACTGCTGCTCAAATATAATCCCTTTCCTTTCATGACTGACTGGTTTTATTTGTCCAAGTAGCTGTAAGTCAGCTGGAATAAAGGGAGGTGAAGAATGTATAGCCACAAGACGTGTGTATACATAGCCAAAGGCCGTACTTATAAGTGAGCATGCACCTGGGCGCAGTGGCGTCATGCCTAATGATGCCTCAAGCAACGAACATACATAATTGTCCCATGTAGCGGGAAGTCTGGAGACAGCGGATTCCAGGTTTGGTGTGTGGGTTCAATCTGTCGTTCGCGACCCAGGCTGTTACAAACCTTTCTGCTGCTCCACCATCCCCAGCAGGTTGGCTTTTGTCCACAGGCTGACAAAGACGAAAATGATGCATCAACTCCACACTCACATTCAAAAAAAAGAACAATGCAGCAGACTGTCCCACTATCTCTTTGTTCATCATGGAGCAAAATCCTCCCCAGACACCGCCTGCAGAATTTTGCCAGTTCTCATTGGCTAGACCCGTGTCACATGACCGCCAATCACAGTTCTCCTCCTACATCTGAAGGAGTGTCCTTCTTTCTTTGAGATGCTGATTCTTAATGGCTTTAAAATTCTGTAAACCAAGGAAGAGGCTAGGAATAACTATTGGGAGGGGAAACATGGTGTGGGCTACCTTGTAGGTGTGACACAAAAATCCTGCAATTTTTGTTTTTTGGAGTAATACTGCATGTTTTTAAGTGAGTGTTATTAAGTATATCGAAAGTAAGACTACTTTCTAGATAGGCTAATAGTTGAGTAAATGGGCTCCAGAGTCAGACATCCTAGGTTTGAATCTTGGCACCAGGACATACTGGCTCTTCTTCAGTTTTCTCGTATGTAAAACAGGGATAATAACGATACGTACCTCGTAGTTTTGGGGGGATTTGGCTTTGTTTTATATTTTCTGCAACTAGTAAGTTAGGAAATGTTGTGTAATTACTAAGTACTTGAAACAGCGTCAAGCACATGCAGTAAGCACTCAATAAATGTTCGCTGTTATTACTTTGGGACCATTGATGCTGTAAGTTTAAATTCTGTTTATCATCATTCAAGTCAAAATCATAAAAGACCCTTCCCTATGTCCTAAGCATGCAGCTGTACTTTTCTAAATGTAAAATATGGTAACTCATACAGACAGGTCTCCTTGGGAGGCTTCTCTTTTTCAGCCCGGAAAGTGTAGGCAGAATTTTGCTGGTGCTTCTTTCTAATTTTCAAACTACTCTAGAGTGAAGCCTATTTAATCAGCTTACTCGGGCCCAGAATCCATTTATTTGATCTCAAATTGGATGTTTGCCTCTCCGGTCCGAACCAAAACAACAATGCAATTTACCTTATCTGCTTTACATTTCTGGCTCCCAGAGAGCAGGCTTGGCAAGCACGTCCTCTCCCAGGACACCAGGGCACACAGCCCAGTGAGTGTTCTCTCCCTGGCCCAGGAAAATGAGCTGATCTGGAAAATTTGGAAATTTTCAGAAGACTAACAAAATCATTACCTCAATTCAGGCTGCAGCAGCGATGGCAAGGTGTGTTTGCGTGGAACTCAGTCACAAAGTTATCAATGCATCTGACAGAAGGCGGGCTGGTTGCAAGAGGAAGGGTCATCACTGAGCAGGTCTGGTCAAGGTCCTCCTGCCCACGTTGGCCTCGACAAGCTGTGGCACATTTGGCTGTCCAGATTTTACTGCTACTCTTCTGTTTATTCCCAAGAGTCTCCCTGAGAGTTAGATAAACAAACAAGATACCCCCTGTAAGGGATTCAGTACTTGGAAATGATGTCCTGAAGGCAGACGCTTCCTAGACTGTGGGCTTCAGATGCTAACTGCAGACATCTGGTTTCCCAGTGTGGGGGAGAAAGGAAAACTTGCCTTTCTTCACAGGCAGATTCCGCTGTAAACTCTGCTGGGTCTAACTGAAAGCATTTTTACTGACCTTGAGAAAGGTCACTAAGCCGGTAAATTTGGGTTTTGCACGATCATCTTGGAAACTAGGAAATGCCGGGAAATATTTTTTCATTGTCCAGTATATTTTTCATTGATTTCCTCCCCCTTTTTTATTCTTTATTTTTCATTTTCCTACTTTTTGTCGGATGGATCTTCTTCCGCCCCAACCCCGCTTATCTCTGCCAGTTAGGGAAATAGGGATTACATTTCTATTCTTTTGGTGGTTATTGAAAAATAGTTAGATACCTACTTATAGCAAAATATCTACTCTGCTATAAATCTTTCTAACTGAGCCTGGAGTTTTCTGACATTTCTGTTCTTTTTCTGAACAAAAGTTTATCTTCCAAAGTGAGCGCATCTTCTCATCATCAGCCTTGGTAGCTGTTTTGCTTACGCATTTTCCTCACGTGTTTTGGAATTTTTGTTTGCGGGCTCAGCTTAAGTGGGAGGTCCTCATGATCTCATGATGCTCTCTGAAGAGCATCATGAAGAGGAGAGGAGGTGAAGAGGAGGTGAGACGTTTCAGGGAAGTACACAAAATTATCGAGTGTCTTTCAGAGACTCCCAGCACACCAAACTACTTTCAGGTCTGTGCAATGCCTGGGAGAATGAGTGATCACCTTTAGAAAGATATGAGGGGTATGACAGGGAAAAGAGTTCCTGGCAGGGAGGAGCGTAAAGACTGGAATCAGAACGTCCACTTTCTGGTGAAGTGTTGTTGGAGAGAACGTGCATGTTGCTATGGCCCCGGGGGAACCTTCTGCTTCTCTAGGCCAAGAACCTAGCCCTGCACACTCACAGCTGTCTCCATGTGACTTCTGCACATATCCGCAAGCAATTGCTGAATTTAAAGATGCTCTTCTGGAGCTAGGAAAATGACAAGCCAACGTTTCTAAGCCAC
>CAUYRT010078466.1:0-12299 GCA_963574885.1 Lepilemur ruficaudatus
AAATAAATAAATCAGGGAATATTGTATGCAAGTAAATCAGATTGCGATAAAGCTTGATTTCTAAGCAGAGGGAAAGATTGTGAGTGGAACCATGGAAGACTGAGGAGGTGCTGGAGAAGGGAGGTGAGCCCCGGAGGGTGCCCCCTCTGGCGCCAGCCTTGCTGTGGTGTGGACGCCAGGCCACGCTCAGTATCCCTTTTGGTAATTTTAACTCTTAGGGAAATAGGCGACTCCAGGCTCACACTCTGAGCGAGGCGACTCGTTTTTACAGGTCCCCACTTAGGTAATTCGGACAGATGCAGAAGTGTGCGTGGATGGGGAACGGTGCTTGTCTGGGGCAAAAGCCTGCAGCCAGCTTACCAGCGTGGGAGGAGGGTGGGGGGTCTCAGGGTCCCCCAGGCCAGTGAGCAGAAGTCAGGCCCTGCTGCTGCTGCCCAGCCCCCAGGAGGGGTGCAGGACCAGAGTCCCCATGGCCCTTACCCAGCTGGACGGGCCCTGGGACTTCCTGTCCTGGGCCAGGGCCAGGCTGAGGCCTCTCCTGCAGGGCAACGGCCAGAGATCAGCCTGGAGGAGAGGGCTGCTGGGTGGGCACTGAAGGCAAACCTAGGCCTGCTGGTCTCTCCACGCACCGAGGAACTCCCTGAGGATGGTCCCAGAGGTGCTGCCACCCGGGCTGGGTGTGTGGACAGCTCCACACCGACTGGCCATGCCGGGGCCTGGGGATGGGTCAGGGACTGGGCTGCTTAACTGGCCCCCTTCTCCAGGCCCTGCTCAAGGTGACTCGGACCGTGGGGCTCCACTGGCTGATCTTGGAACTAGTGCAACCCAGGCCCCAGTGACCTTTTCCCCTGTGGCCTCGCCTGGGAATGACAACCTCCGGCCTGGCGTCCTGTGTCCTGCCAAGAGGATGTCCTGTCCCCCCCCCCCCCGGCTCCCACCCTCCTCATTCCTCCCAGGAGCTGCCCCAGCCTCCTGTGGCAGTGGAGGGGTGCGGGGGTGGAGGGGACTGCAAGTCAGCAGCTGCCCTCACCTCGCATCCTGCGCCCCTGCTCTCCCGGATCCCAGCCCTCTCCTCCCCCTGATCCGGATGCTGTGGCCCCTGGCCGGCACCTGGGGTTTTTCCAGGACAGACTCCAATTCCCCCAGCGGGGGTCAAGGGGCAGTGGCTCCACAGAACAAAGGCTGGGGGAGGAGAGGGGAAGTGGGGAGCAGGCAAGAGGAAGGGATGGGGCTGAGCGCATTCTGAGGCCAGCTCCCTGTGGGCTGCCTCCCTCCAGCCGCCCCAGGGTGGGGGAGCGTGGAGGAGAGGGCTTGGCAGTCAGCTCAGCTCGGGCAGCTGCCCTTCCTCCCCTTCTTAGGAGAGGATGCTGAGACTCTGGGATCTCGGCCCTCGTGGGGTGGGCAAGCATGTCATCGTCCCTCCCACCCCCCGCCCAGCTGGTGGTCCTGGGCCTCTGTGCTTGTGTATGTCCTGGCGTGGCCATGGCCGTGGTGGTGCTTCCTCTCTAGGTGTCTGGGTGGTCTCTGTGTGTCTCTGTGCGCCGTGTCCACGCACAGCCTGTCCCTGTGTCCCTGGGAGCCTGGGATGTTCCTGAGCTCAGCTTGTGTGTGTGGGTGTGTGGGTGGGTGTACCACCCGGGTGAGCTTCTTTGGAGTGTGTGTCTCAGGCATGTGTATGACTCTCAGAGTATCTGTGTGGCCTCTGTGTGTGACTGTATTAGCAGGGTGAAGTGCTCTTTCTCCTCTGAAGTCAAGACTGACCAATCCCACCTAGAAAGGCAGGAACTGGGTTCTGTCTCCTCCCCTGCCCCCCTCCCCCTGGGGCTTGTCCACCTTCAGCTCAGACTGCTGAGCCAAGTTAAAAATAGCCCAGCCCGGGGCCTCTGGAAGTGGAGGGGGCCGGGGAAGAGGGTGTTGGGGGCACCCAGCTGGGGCTGGGTGGGCACAGGCGAGTCCCCAGGGTCCCACACCAGGGCTCCATGGCCAGTTGGTCCCTCAGCAGCAAGGTGAACCCCACCTGCATAGCTGTGGAGACCCCCACCCCTCGTGGCTCCTCCAGGCTCTGCCAAGAAAGGCAGAGTGGTCCTGGGGCATCAGCCTGGCCACCTTCCCTCCTGCCCCTGCCCTGCACTCACCATCAGAGGATGGAGGGTCTGAGTTTCTCGACCTGGCTCCAGCCCAGGGCAGCCCTGACTTTCCTGGAGGGAGAGAGGTTGCCCTCGCCCCTCGGGGCTGGGCCAGGCAGGATGGGGCAGACAGGGAGGCCTCTGGGAACATTCCTCCCTCAGGAAGGGGTCAGTGGAGGCTTTTTGGGGATGTTGTGTGTACCTTTTTCTTGAAGAACCGCATGTATACAGAAAAGTATACACAGTGTACACATATGACTTAATGAATTTCCATAAGCCACGTGCATCTTGACACCAGCACCTGGATGGAGAAAACAGCAGGCCCGTCGGGCACCGCAGACCAGCACCCTTGCTCTGGCGTCCTGCAGCCTGCACGGCCTCCGTGCTTAACCGCCTGAGGCTCTGGCTCTGCCGGGCACCACACCCGGCCTCCCTTGGGGTCACCCACAGAGGTGCCTGGAGTTGATGGTGGCACATTCTCGTTGTGTCCACACTGGAGTGTCGGTGGCACCTGGGTTTTTCCAGGTCAGGGCTATTACAAACAGGGTGACTTTGAACATTCTTGTACATGTTTTTTGGTGAATCCAAGTACAGATTTCCACCAGGCATATTGCAGGTAGACAGGTCACGAATCCCTCTCAGTATCTGACGGGGGAGCTTTGGACACTCCCCCTGAAGATGCTGGGATTTGCTGTGATTTCAAGGAGTGCATACCTCCCAGAGGCCCCTGGACTCTGGTCCTCCAGCCTCCTGGGTCTCCCCAGCCTTTGAGCCTGTTTGTCTTTGGTGGGGTCTCCCAGGAGGGGTGTTCTTCCCCCAAGAGGGATGGGCAATGCACGTGTATCCCCCCAGTAAGCTGGGCACACCCTGAGGAGGCGACCTATCCCGGAGGCCCACACCCACCCTTCCTTCCTCAGGAAGACCTGTGGTCTGATAAGGCCTCTCGTCTCTGGTTTTCAAAACCACCCCGGCACCAGGAACCCCCAAGGGAGGAGGGGTCTGAGCCCCACCAGCCTGTGGCAGCTGGGCACACCCCCCTAAGCAGCAGTGCCTCCTGCGTGGCTCCAGGGGACGGGAACCTCTGGACCTGAGTGGGGGTCTTGTGGGTGTGCAGCAGGGGCAGCCAAATCCGGGGGAACAGCTGCTCCTCCCCAGGGCCCCACCCCAGCCAGGTCTTGGCTTGGCCCCAGGCCCCCCCCAGCCCCTCTCCTTAGGTTTTCCCTCTGACCTGACCCTGTCCTGGGGTGGACCCTTGGGGGCAGAGGGTCCCGAAGAGGGACTCCCCAATTCTTGCTCACTGCCCACGTGCCTGCCTGGCTTCCAGCACCAGGCAGGACCATTTCCTCCAACACAGCCTCTTTCCGGGGTCCTTCAGCCCTTGGTACCCCAGGAGCAGCTGGAGATGACTTTGAACCCAAATCCCAACAGGAAGGAAATGCCCACAGGGCATCCAAGATGTGAAACTGTGTCCAAAAGCCAGGAAGCCAGCCGTCTGCTCCCTCCTGGGCTCCCCCCACCACCCGCCCATCACTGCCCACCTCACAGTTGTTAAATCCCCCATGGTGATGATGCCAGCAAGAGGGGCAGCATCTTCTGTGGCTTTGCTCTGTGAGCTGGCAGAGTGGGTGACTGGCCCAGAACCGCAGTGGACGGTGTGTCCAGCTCTGGCGGGAACGGCTCCAGAGCCCTCAGGACTCAGGGACACACAGAAGTGCAATAAGGGCAAGGGAGGCGGGGAAGGCCAGCCAGGCCCGGGCCTGTGGGGTCCCCTGGCAGGAGGACAGGGCTGAGTCGGGGCTGCCAGGAGCCGGAGGTGGGTCCTCCGGGATGGCCGAGACTCATCAGGGGGGCGGCGCGAGAAAGGGTGTTCCAGGTGGAGGGAGCGCAGACTCAGAGCCCAGGGTGGGTGCAGAGCGGCCGCGATGGGGACTGCCAGGATGGGTGTGGGCACTGGCGGTATGGCTGGGCTGACGGGCACACGCTCAGCGGCCGACTCTCTCCCCGTCGTCCTGAGCTGGTGCTGGCCTGGGATCTGTGTTGCGTGAGGCCGGCACAGGTGCGGCTCAGAGGAGGCGGGCCAGGGAGGTGGAGCCCAGGCCATCTGAGCAGGCTGGTGGGCAGGAGGGAGGGCTGGACACAAGAACAGCAGGGGGAGGTGGATTCTATTTCTATTTCAGATGTGTCCTTCTCACTTCAGGCTATGCTGACCCTGAGGGGACCCCACTGTCTGAGCTGTGCAGGGTCCCTCTGGGGAGGGAACGTGGCTACCTGTGGGGGGGGAGGGGAGAGGAATGGGAGTATCTTCTCGGGGGCTGGTCCCACCTGGCTGGGCTGAGGTCACCTTGCTGCATCTTGGTGGGGTCCTGAAGCCCAGGGAGCAGACTCTGTGAGGTGGCAGCTCTGGGTCAAGCTCTGATCCAGCCTGGGCGTTGCAGGTCCGTCCTCCAGCAGCAGTTTGTGGAAGTCCCGGGGGTGTCCTGAGCACAGGGCTCGGGCCTGGCCCTGCACAAGTGACCACCAGCCCCCCATGAGGAAGAGGGAGAGGTGCTAGGGTGACTTAGGCTTCATGGCCTCCCTGACCCCGGCCCCTCTGCGCCCATGGTCGGGACACTCTGCTTTCCTCCAGGGGCTCCCCCGCCCCTCCCATGACCCTGCACCCTGGCCTCTCTCCTCCAACCTGGGCCAGCAGCATCTACACCCACTCTGGCTGGCCTGCTTCCTCTGGCCTCTCCCATCTCCCACTTCCCCAAGCCCAGGGTGCATCAGCCTGACATCCTAAGAATTTCTGCAACTAATCACTGTTAGATCAAGTCTGTCTCGGTCAAAAGTTTTCAATGGCATCCCCCAGCCTGTGGAAAAACCAAGCTCCAGCTTGGCCACTGCTGGGGACGAGCTCACCCCGCAGTCCCTGCACGGCCTTCAAGCCCTGTCTCCAGCTCTTGAGCACACTCAGCCCTGTCCCCTCCCTGCCTAGCCACGCTGCATGCGGCCTGTCCTCAGCCCTCTGCATGGCCGCGTCCTCCAGGAAGCTGCCCAGAGCCCCCACCTCCCTCCGGAGGTGCATCTGGCTTCAACCCTGAGACGTGGCTCAAGGCTCGTCCCTGGTGGGGTGGGCCCCGAGGGCAGGATCGGTGTCCAGAACTGGACTTGCTCACAGACCGCACCGGGTGTGTGGAAGAGAGGAGAGTGCTGTAGGGTGCACGGCATGCACTCACAGACACTGGCACAAACACGCAGGCACACAGACCCAGCCACATGTGGGCACACAGGGGCAGACACACGGAGCACCCAAACACAACATGGACACGTGTGCCATATGCAAGCGACGGCTCCTGGGAGCTGTCAACACGAGACGGCCCTGGACATGCTTCGAAGGTGGCCAGACGGGTTATTTCCAGAGTGCCGTGGTTGCTGCAGCTCGACTCCAGCCAGACAGAGCGACCGAAGTTTTTACAGCAAGAACGGAGGGGAGCAAAAAGGAGCTGCGGGGAACTGAAACACGGGTGCCCAGAAAGGGCCTGGGGAAATGGGAATCCCAGAGGGGTGGGTGGGTGGCGGGAACGCTGTCCTGGTTTGTTGACGTGGCTGGGACCAAGCGTACGCACTTTGCATCTTGACAGCATTCTCAGCACAGGGCTGGTGTCACCTTTAGGGACGCAGCTCCTGCAGGCCACAGCCAGGCTGACGTTTGTGGAAGTCCCTCCGCCCAGTGCTGCGGCGAGTTCTCGGTGTGGTGTGAGAGCCCGCAGTTCATAACTCACAGGTGCATGCAAACACAGGCGAACTCTCCGCACCCCGGCTCAGCGTGGCTGCTTCGTGGCCCCGGCTTCGTGGCTGGACTCCCAGGCTGGCAGTGCCAACAGCACCGACTCTCTGAATCCCGACGCTGGGACTGAGCATCGGGGCGGGGCAGACCTGGGGGCCGTTCACCCCCCAATGCCACAGCCACGGGAGGTGGTTTGATTGTTTGGTTTGCATTTTTTTCTTTTTAAAAGATAAACTTTATTTTGGAATATTTTCAGGTTTCAGAAAAGCTGCAGCGTTGCACAGTGCGGAGAGTTCCCACGTCCCCTCCCTCAGTGTCGGCTTCCCCAGCGTCACTGCCCACGGGCCGTGGCGCGCTCAGCTCATCCGCCCCAAGCAGCCAGGCGGGCGCGGCCCCGCAGCAGCAGCCCAGCCGCGCCCGTCGGAGTCCATCAGTTTCCCCATTGGTGGCCTCTGTTCCGGGTCCCACCAGGGCCACAGTGATTAGAGGCTCTTCCGGTTGGTGACAAGTTCTCAGACTTGCCATGTTTCCGTGGCCTGGGCAGTGTTGGGAGCACTGAGCAGTGTTTTGGGGGACCCTTGGCCTGGAGTCGCCTGATGGACTTTCTCATGGCTTCCAAGGGTACGAGCTCCAGGGAAGGATGTCACAGACTTCCGGGGCCCTTCCTGTCACATGTTCCACGTCACACCTGATGTCCACAGGATCACTTGGGGCCGCTGGCACCTGCAAAGCTCCTCTCTGCCCCTTTTCAGCTCTGCTCCTAGAAGGGAGACCCTAGGCCCAGGCCCCACTCCTGGAGTGTGGGGGGCTAACCCTGGCTCTGGAGGGCAGAGTCCACACACACTGCTTGGGACTCCAACTAGGGACAGTCTCCTCCTGGGTTCGCCTGTTCTCTGGGGCGCTGCATGCTGGGTCAGTGCACGCCTTGGGCCGCGGTCAGTGGCTCCAGCTCCAGCCCCTTCCCCACGCCACCTGTCCTGGCCACGGCTCCATGTCCCTCCTGTACTTCCGGGTGCTCATGTTGCCTTTCCGGCCCCAGCCTCTGCCTCTCCTCCGGGGAGCCCTGCTCCCGGCTCCTTTTCCCCACGAGGATGCTCTTATCTGTTACCTGCTGACTGTTTGCTGACTCCCTCCCAGAACACAGGGGCTTTGCTGGCTCTGCAGGCCTCACACGCCTGCTGCGCTGGGTTCCTCGTGTCCTGTGCACGCTGCCCAGCCAGTGAGTGAGCGGGTGGATGAACAGGTGAGGCTGCGGGTGGCGATGCACAGGACTGGGCCTCTCCACACTCACCCAGGGGCCCCAGAAGACCTCTGGTGGGAGGGGAGATGCCTACACCCCTTTGGGGCAGGACAGAGCCCCAGCTCCCAGGCCTCGGGGGCCATAGCCACCTCCCTTTTCTCCCCTTCCCACACCCTTACACAGGAGGTGGGCTGGGTGGCCCTGGGCAGGCCCCTCCCCTCGCCACTGTCCCTGTGGGGAGATTCCTGGCATATAGTAGGTGTCCAGCAAACATGCCCTGTCTCTCCCTTCCCCCTGGGGCCAGCCTGACCAAAAGGCTGACAGACCCTTGGTGCCTCTCCTCCCAGTTGCCCAGCCTGTGGGTCCTGGAGGGGATGTTGAGGAGAGCCAGGAGTCCCTCTCCCTGCTGTGGCTAATCTGCCCAGCAATCGCCACCCTCTGCAACGTGAGCCCTTGGAGGCTGTGGGCCCTGGGGAGCGGCTGTCCCTTCAGCCTGGACACCCTGCCGGATGCTGACTGGCTGTCCAGAGCCTGGGATGGAATTACAGCCAGGCCGGCACCTGCGAGGGGCAGCAATGTGTCTCCCTCAGCCTGGCCAGCTGGCTTGAGGGCACCTGCTGTGTGCTCAGGGCTGGGGGAAGGACAGGCCGTGGGAACCTCACGTGTGGTGGGGCTCTGGGACCACTGGGATGAGGCGAGAGGGGCTGTAAGGCAGCCAGGGCAGCAGGGCCAGGGCCGGGATGCAGAGAGGCAGCCAGAGGTCAGACTCTAAAGGAACTTGGGCCGGCCCTGGATGCTGGGTGGTGAGGCAGGCGGGAGTTCAGGCTGGCCTGGGACAGCTGAGACCCAGAGCTGTTCCCCCCTTGGGCTGTGGAAGGCTGGGGGGCCCCTGGGGAGAGGTGTGGTCGGGGAGCCAGGCTCTCTCCTGACGTCGCCAGGAGGACCCTCCAGGGTCCATGATCAGGCCAAGCTGTCCACAGGCCCTCGGAGGAAAGGCCCTGGCTCTACTCACAGCCCCAGGCCTGCTTGGGCTGGGCCCTGGCTGCCTTCTGGCTCCTGAGCTGGGCCTGGCTGTGGCAGCTGGCACTGAGGGTTGCCCTGTCCTCTGCCTCCTCCCCACCCCTGCCCCTCTGTGTGCTGGGCCCTGGGCCTGGCCCTGCTGCTACTGTGTTCTGCCTCTGCCCTGTGCAGTAGCTCTGGTCTCAGGCCCCCAACACCTCCGCCCCCACCCCACACAGCAGGTGTGGCCTGGCCTCTCTCTGTGGGAAGGTCTGGAAGGCAGAGTCCTGGTGCCCTGGCCGGGAGTGGTGGAGGGAGCCAGGGCTCAGGAAGGAAGGGGGCTGGCAGTTGGCAGTGGCGTTTGGAAGGACAATTGGGGGTGAGCGAGCTCTTGGAATGGAGGCGGGTCGACAGTTGGCCGTGGCAGCTGGAGCGGCAGTTGGAGCTTGGCAGGGGCGCAGGCCCGGCGGACAGTTGGGGTGGGGCAGCCGTGGGGTTGGCAGGTAGCCCCTTGGCCCCAGAGCAGCTCTGGAAGGTGGTCTCAGGGAGGCCTGGGCAGGAAGGCAGGGCCAGCTGGCGCCAGACCCAGGCAAGCAGTGCCCAGGAGGAGGCCCACCTTGCTGCAGCCTCAGCGGGCAACTCCCCCTGCCCATGGTGGGGGGGTGTCTCTGCTGCAGCCCAGGGCCAGCCTCCAGTCCCCCGGCAGGACCCAGGATGACGTGGGGTGGGCGGCTCCCTGGACAGCCCCAGCATCTTCAGGCCAGCGGGGGCCTCTCTCCTCGCCCCCGCCCTGCCCTCTTCCTCTCTCTGGTCTTCCAGCAGCGTCCTGGGAAGGGCAGGGACAGGTTCTGGGCAGTTCCCTGGGAGGGGGCAGGACTCCCAGGGCTCTGTTGCCATGGGGACGACTGAGCAACACCACTGGCTGGTGAATAAACAGGCAGGTTCCCTGACCAGTGGCTGAGACAAAGACAACCACAGAAAACCCACTGGGGGTGGATGAGGAAATGCTGCCTTGGGGAAGACGGGGGTGGCGGTGAGGCCCCGGCAATGGTGGGGGCTGCTCAGGGTGGCACCAGGGGGGAAATATGAAGGGAGATTTGTTGTTCCTCCATAATTTTCTTTCCCAAAGCTCCTACCAGGAGCAGACCTGTGAGGAGAGGCAGTCTCTGCTCTCAGTGGTGCCAGCACCAGACATGGGTCCCCTCCCAGCCCCTCTGCCCCTGTGAGGGTGGAGGGCAGCTGGCCAGCACCAGCGTAAGTGGTCTCATGGCGGGGGAGCCTGTGAGCACAGGTGTGCAGAGGCCCTGGGTGCAAGGCTGTGCCAGGACACTTTCGGGGGCCCCACCAGCCACAGGGCTGTCTGTGGTTCTTGCAGTTTGTCCCAAGTCCCTGGGTTCATGGGGGGCATGTTCTGAGGGCTGCCATCCCAAGAACATCTGCAGACCTGACCAGCCTCTGCACCTTGGTCTGAGCCCTTGGCGCCCCAGGCCTGTCGCTACTCATTCCCCCACAGCCTCAGAGGCCCCTGACATGCTTACCCAGTAGCTGGGTGGGGGGGTTCTGGAACATCTGCAGCACGCAGCAAGGACAACCGTGCTCTGCAGAGCCCTGGCTGTCAGTCTATTCACCTGTCTTGTGCACCCACTTAAGGACCATGTCCAGTTCATCATGGTGCTCGCAGGCCCCTGGCCCCCCAGCTGCCCCCAGACACATTTGCTGCCCTCCCCCTCCCCCCCTGGGACCTGGGTGCTGAGATGCTCAAGTCCGAGTGTCACCGCGGCCAACCACACATGCCTGTCCTCTCCTGTCCCCAGAGCTCTCTCCTGGCCAGTTTTCAGATAGCAGATCCCTCTGTAGGTCTGTGGCCAGGTCTCAGGGGTGAGGTGCAGTGTGTCACCTGCACTGTGGTCCAGGGAACCCCAGAGGAGGTAAGGCGTTGCGGCCCAGCCTGGCACCTGCCCACCTTTGAGGATAACCTAGCAGCAGCTTAGCAGATGCTGAGCAGTGAGGAAGGGGGGTTCCTGGGACCATGTGGCCAACATTCCCCATCAGAGCGACACACCAAAGTGGCTGCGGAGGGGCCAGCTACGTGGCCCCCCTCCTTCCCCCCAGTTCTCCTGAGAGCCACAGCTGCTGCTCTTTTTTTGTTTTTAAGAGGTAAAGGAGTTTATTAGCTCTCAAAACAATATGGTCTAGAGGAAGGGTGGGCTTCAGGCATGGCTTAATCTGAGTGCCATCTCTATTGCTCAGGGATTCTTCTTGGTTCTGCCTTTCTCAGGTGTTGGCTTCATCTCCAGGTGACTGATCTGCTGTTGGTTCTTGGAGAGAGAAGACAGGGGTGTTGGTCCCCAGTCACTGGCAGTGCTGCTGGGGTGGGGGCAGGAGTGGGGCTCCCAGGTGAGAGAGGGAGGAGGCCTGGGGGGTCCAGCCACCCTGGGAGAGACGAGGACTCTCTCTTAGGAAGGAGGGAGTGGACGGCTCCACAAGAGGTCCCCGGGACAGGCGTCAGGGTCTCATCCTCCCAGGTCTGGCTGGGCGGCCACGAGTCTCCTGTCTCTCCAGGCCTCCTTTCTCCAAGGGCTGCAGTTGAGCTCCAGGTAGGCAGGAGTGGGGGGGCACCCCTGCAGACAGTGCCCTCTGTCCCCTGAAAGGGAGGAGGCATGTGACCAGCCACACCCTCCTGGAAGCCTGACCCTGTGCTTCGCTTCCACCTCCACAAGGCCAGGGAGGTTAGTTGTTTCAGACCAGGGGATGTGACCCAGAGGGTTCTCCAGAAGAGAGGCTGGGGATGAGGGTTCCTGACCTGGCAGTGCCAGCCCACAGGGCCGGTAAGGGGATGGGGCGGGCGTCTGCACAGCCGTTTCCAGGCGCCAGCCAGCAGCAAGGGAGTGTCCGAGGCTTTCATCGCTGGCTGCCAGACCTCGGCGGCTCACCCTTGCGCACTCAGGGAGAATTCCCCCCAGCCTGCCCTCCCACTGCCGCCGTGAATGCCGCCTCACACAGCCTGAGACAGCATCCAAGGCGGCCCGCCGCCTCCCACCTCCGGAGGAATGCCGGCGCTGGGCCCGCGGGGAGGCCCTTCCCATTGGCTGGCCCTGCCGAGCTCGACTCCCCTGCGCGGCCGGCCGGCCACAGGCTCACCTCCCTTCCCGCCACCGAGCTCGGGGAGAGGAAGCGAGGTGGCCTTTACCCCCGCGCCGGCCAGCCAGGAACGCGGATCCGCGCCTCTCACTCCACCCGCCCGCGGGCTCGAGGGCAGCGGAGGCGAGAAGGGGCGCGCAGGCCCGGGGCATCTGGGCGTCACCGCGCCGCCGGGGGCAGGGCTGGGGAGACTCGTCCCGGGCAGCGGGAGTCGCGACTGCAGGCGGGGTGCGGGGCCAAGGCCCGGCCGCTCGTCTCCTGCCCCGTCCCAGCCCTGCGGCCCCACGGGGCAGACAACTCCACCAGAAGGGCCGATGAGCGGCTGCCGGCGCTCCTCGTTGGCCAAACCTGAGCCCCCGAGGCAGGCACCGCCACGTGGCCCGCGCCCCAAGGTGCGCCTCTCCCCGGAGCGCCAAGGTCCCCCGGTGGTGGGGCGCGCGGTGCCCAGGCCCTCCCGCAGCCCACGCCCGGGACGTCCTGGGAGCGCCTTTTCACGGCACGGCGAGCGGCCCGCGGAGCCACCTGGGCGATGGAGAGCCGCGAAGTTTGCGAGACGCGCGCGGAGACGGCGCGTCGGGGCGCAGGGACAGCCGTGTGACCGGGGACCAGAGCGCCCCCGAGGAAGAGGCGTGCGGGCAGCGCCGGGGCGCGCGGTCGGGAAGGGCTGGCTTGCCCTCGCCCGGCTCGCTCTCCTGTCCGGGCGGCCTCGGGCAGCTCGACACCCGCGGGGAACGGGCGCGCGGGCCAAGGCACCCCGCGCGCGCCGCCCCAGCCCCGCGCCGGCCCAGGGGAGGGGGCTTCCCACAATGCCCAGCGAGCTCCAGCCCGCGCTTCCGCTGTCCGGCCGCCCACGGGGGGGTCGGAGGGAACGGAGCCCCCGCGGCCCCCGCGACCCCGCGGCGCGGAGCCGGCCGGGCCGGGGGCGGGGCGGGCGGCGGGGCCGGTGTGGGCGGGGCCCGGGCGGTGGCCGTGGCCGGGGCGCGGCGCGGCCAATCAGCAGCGGCCGGGCGCGCGCCGGGGGGCGGGG
>CAUYRT010078470.1:0-39880 GCA_963574885.1 Lepilemur ruficaudatus
TTTTTTTTTGAGACAGAGTCTCACTCTGTTGCCCGGGCTAGAGTGAGTGCCATGGTGTCAGCCTAGCTCACAGCAACCTCAAACTCCTGGGCTCAAGCGATCCTCCTGCCTCAGCCTCCCGAGTAGCTGGGACTACAGGCATGTGCCACTATGCCCGGCTAATTTTTTTTTTTTATATATATACTTTTAGTTGGCCAATTAATTTATTTCTATTTATAGTAGAGACAGGGTCTTGCTCTTGCTCAGGGTGGTTTCGAACTCCTGACCTTAAGCAATCCGCCCGCCTCGGCCTCCCAGAGAGCTAGGATTACAGGCGTGAGCCATCACGCCCGGCCAAGTAGTCTATTTTGATTCTTTAATTTTCTCTATATCGCTGGGGTTTCCCCCTCTTATGTTTTATTTTGAGTGTGCTTCTTAGCTCCACTTAATCCTTTGATTAAATTAGCCAGCAATTTATTTATTTTATTGTGAACAACCAGCTCTTAGATTTAGTTCTATTTTTATTTTAGTTTTTTAATTCATTAATTTCTGATTTTTATCTTTACTATTGCTTTCTTCGCCTTTTCTTAGGTGTATTTTGTTATTTTTTTTCTAACTTGTTGAGTTGAACTACTTAGTTGACTTATTTCATTCTTTTTCATTTATGACTATAAGTATTTTTAAGGCTATGAAATTTTCTGTAAGTACTGCTTTAGCTGAATTTCTTAGGTTTTCGTATAGAGTGTTTAAGTATTATTACCTTTTTACAGTCTGCTTCTTTGAACCAAGAAGTATTTCAGAATTTTAAAAATTTCCACGTGGCCAGGTCTTCTTGTTTTCTAGCTTTGCTGTTACTTTCTAGTTTCAGAGATCCTATTTGCTATATCTTCCTGTTCACTCTTAAATTCACTCTCATCTCAGGCTTCCCCTACCGCCACCTCCACATTGCTAAATCAACTCTCAGTCCTCCTTTTATCTGATTTATCGGCACAATTTGGCAAAGTTAATCCACCAAAATTTGGTTTTTTCATGTATGTTGTGAACAGGGGTCAAAATTTACTTATTTTTCCTATATGGATATCCACTTGATTTAGCACCATTTATCTTCTGCCCACTACATTACCACAGTAGTCACAAATCAAATATCCATATGCATGTGAGTCTATTTCTAGATTCTATAATATGCCATTCATTCTATTTATCAGTCCACTATCAGGCTGACTTAATTATTACACTTTCTAATAAATTTTGATACCAGGGAGAAGTAAATTCTATAACCTGGGTCTTTTTCCTGATTGCCTTGTCTATTCTTGTTTTTTTCATTTTTTTATAGAAATTTTCAAATCAGCTTGTTGAACCCATCAAAAAAAAAAAAAAATCCCTACTGGGATTTTCATTGTGACTTCACTAAACCTATGTAGATCAATTAGAAAAAACTGACATCTTTAAATACTGAATCTTCCAATCCAAAAACAGTATATACACTTACAATTATTTAGGTCTTCTTTAGTTTTTCTCTGTAAAGACTTACAGTTTTCTATGTAGAGTCATACACATCATTAGATTTATTCCTACATACTTGATATTTTGATGCAAATCCAAATTGTATATTATCTCAATTTTGTCAATGCTGCTTTCTAGAAGTATAACTACATAATGACTTTGTATCCAGCAAACTTGCTAAATTCACTTTTTTTTTTTAATTTAGAAAGGAGAGCTTCATTTCTCATAAAGGGTGGCAGCACACAGGGTGGCAATTCTGAAAGACTGGGAAGCAAAGCTGAAAATACATACTTCATAAATTCACTTATTAATCCTAATAATTTGCTAAGTATATAACCATCTTATCCATAAACAATGACAATTTTACTTTTCTAATCCTACACTTTTCATTTCTTTTCCTTCCATCAGTGTACTGGTCAGGCCTCCAAAATAATAGTGAATAGAAAAGGTGATAAAAGATATTCTCAATTTCTCATCTCAGAAAGTTTTAATATTGCACCGTTAAAAAATACGATGTTTGTTGTAGGTTTTGTAAATACGCTACTTCAGATTACTTAAGTTTTTCTCTATTGCAGTCTTGTTCAGAACTTTGATGAAGAACCAATGTTGAGTTTCATCAAATGCTTTTTAGTATTTGGTCATATTGGCATTTAGTATTGTCATTTCAGCATTAAGCATATTGGTCTATCCATAACTCTTCTCATTTATTCTGTTAATATAGTGAATTACATCAGTTAATTTTTCAATGTTAAATGACATTAACCAACCTTACATTCCTAGAAAAATACAAATTGGGTCAAAATATATTATTCTTCCTATATATTACAAAGTTAATTTGATAATATGTTATTTAGGCTGTTTCATCTATATTCATAAGTGATTTGGCCCGAATTTTCTGTTCTTGTCATGTGCTTATCAGATTGTGATATAAAGATTATACTGGCCTTATAAAAGAAAGTATTAATATAAAGTATGTCCTTTTCACCCATTCTCTACAAGAGTGTGTGGATGAAATTTTAGTGTGGCAATTATTTATTTTTTCTAGCACATCAGAGCTACCGTTCCTTTGTCTTTTAAGTTCTTGGTTTCTGTTGACAATGAAGAAGACTCTTTCTGGCAATCTCATATTGCTCCTTCATATTTAATACTCCCCCCCCCCATGACTTTTAATGTTTTCTCTCTGATTTTGGTTTTCACAGTTACACTATGGTACACCTAGGTATGATTTTCTTTTAATGTTACTCTGCTTGAGATTTTTAATGCTTCCTGAATCTGTGCCTCAATGTCTTTTATGAACTTCTAGAGATTTCTCTGCCATTATCTCTTTCAAAACTGCTTCTGCTACATTCTCCCTCTCCTCTCTTGCTGGGACCCTAATTACTTTTTCAACATATTTTACACCAGATTAAAGATGGAAGACTGAAAATTCTGACCTTACTCCCTTTGACAACTGGGGTCTATGTCCTCTCCCCAACAGAACATGAAATTATGATATTGTGCCAGGGTCTGAGCCCAGACCTTCAGAGACTAGGAGTTCCCACACTCCCCCTCTCTTGAAATGCTTGCTCTGGGAGAAGGCAGCTGCCATGTAAGAAGTCCAACTACCCTAAGGCTTCCTTGAGATTGCCACTATGGAGAGAGAGAAATGCTGGCCCCCCTACAAATGTCAGCCTTCCCAGGGCTGGCACCAGACCAAAGAGTGCAGAAGCCACCTTGGGGGTTCCAGCCCCAGGAGATGACATGAGAAAAACCAAGGGCCAGACTTACAGAGCCAATAGAGCCATCTCAGCCACTTCTAGCTGTTTCAACCATCCCAATTGAAGACCAAGACATTGTAGAGCACAGACAAGCCAAACCTGACATATCCTGACTGAATTCTTGACTCTCAGAGTCATGAGCATAAGAAAAAGTGGTTGTCTTATGTCAATAAGTGTTGGGGTCATTTGTTAATACTGGGAGAGGGAATCTTCCACAGAGGCCCTGAGTATCCCTGTACATCTTACAGAGTGTGCTAAGAATGCAAAGCCCTGACCAGTCTTTACTTGAGCCATCTCCCAGGGCTGTGTTTGTAGCTGGCAACCTTGAGGGAGGAGAAACGTCTCTCTCCTGCAGGTGCCTAGAGGCACAGCAGTCACAGATCACCTTAATGTATCACCGAGATATTTCAAAGCTGGGATTTATTCATAAGGTGTAGCACTTTGGGGTTCCAACCTAAGCCAAGAGGGTTTACCAGTACCAACCTCCCAACCTTGGTGGGTTCTAAACACCTGTTTTTGTTATTCCAGCCTTAAGTGTCCATAAAAAGCTTCAGCTTCTCATCTACCTTTTCCAGAATCAGCACATGCCACTAAAGGGAAAAACGGACTGAAATGCTAGGCTCATCTCTCTGCCTTAATACTAATAGTATTCTGATACATTCAAATACATGTATTTTATATTTTACCTAATTTTTCTCATTTATTTAATTATCTAACATTACTGAAAGTAGAACTCCTCCAAAAACAGATTTAATGTATTTCATTATTTAAAGGGTTTAAAAGTTCTCCTTTTCCCATTACCCCCATTATAGGCCAGGCCCACCTAGAATGCTTGTTTTTAAAATATGCATTCTACCAAACATCTTTAAAGGTGATGTCTATTTCAAATAAATGTAAAGGATAACATCTTGTTAAACTATTGACATGCCTTTATAAAATATCATTTGCACAAAAACATTTTGTCTGAAGTAATGAAGATAAACCATTTGTAATAAAACAATTTTTTAAAAAAATATATTTTTAAAGAAGAAAAAACTTGTACCAAAGTACATTCACATTTAAATGAGAAAGGAGTAGAAAAGCTATATTAACTTTCATGTTTTAACACTTTCCTCTTCTGTCTCTAAACATTTACTAATATTATCTAGAAACAATGTCATTTAACATGGCCTGGTATTTTTAAAACATTCCAAACATAATAAAGTCTTTTCTTATATTCTTTTTCCCTTGGAAAACTATGTAATTTTGTGAAGAGCTGAAGTTTAGTGAAAGTCTGAGAGAAACATTCTGTCTGCCAACACTTACAGTGGAAAATACGAAAATCGATATACGGATGAGAACCTCTTCTTTCTGATTCAAATCCTGCTCGGCTCCTCACGCGAACATCTCCTGGACAGAATGAAGAATAAAACGTAAGTTTGGAAGATTGTCAAGAAGCTTCCATATGCAAAAAAGGTCCACGTGGTATCATATTCGTAAGCAATGGCCCAGTAACAATATATATGGAACATGTAGTTAAGAGCAGATTTATTTGAAGAAGTTCACAAAATTTCAATAGTGAGTTACAAGGCTGCATGAGGATTTTTTTTCCATCTACCCCTACAATAATAATAATTATAATCTATAGTTAAAGTTAGCCTTCTGAAAGGTGATGCAAGTATATGATAATCTAACCTAACATCTTATTATTCACAAGGAGTTTTAAAAAAAAAAAAAAGGCCGCTGGAAAACAAAATCTGTTTTACAGGGAATAGAAAATCTTCCAAATAAAATTTTCAAAAGCCACAGCAAGAAGAAAATATTTATTAAGTGTCTATTCTGTGCCTAGTACTATACTATGGGCTAAAAGGGATTTGAAAAATATAAAATACGTTACCTATTCTCAAGCAATTTACGATTTCATAAATGTGTAAAACATTAAAATGTTAAGGACTTTGCTTTAAGTCCATTTGATTAATTTTCTCTTCTCACAGACAGTGGGTGAACACACAAGGCCTTACCTGGGTGTTAAACTTTGATCTTTATAAGCTGTGTTGTGCCTACACGTGCCCACAGCTTTTAGATTTATTTCTCTATACAGCAACATAACCACAGCAACCATGTACCAGGCACTCTCTTTGTGCCTTACAGGCATTATTTTATTTAATAAATAACCTTGAGAGATAGGAATCTTAATCCCCATTTTGCAGATGCAAGAATTGGACTTGGAGAAGTTAACTAGCCCACCCCATCCCACGCAGCTAGTGAAAAGGACGAGCCAGGGTTCAAACCTAGCTCCACATGTTCCAAAGGCAGGACTTTCCCACTACGCTTTCGCAGCCTTCAAGTTCACATCCTTTAAGTCTCCAGTCCCTATCCCTGTGCTCTGACACTTCTGTTTGCCTAGACGGCTCTCCTCCTTACTCTTTGTTTCTCTAAGTAAAACCATCATTTCCTTCGAGGCTCGTTTCATCTGCCACCATGCCATCCCACAATGATCAATCACCTCTTTCACGTGGTGATGCCTTCACGCGGCAGCAAGGGTTTACTGAGCACTGAAAGACAGCTGTGAGCAAAATGCATGAAGTCCTGGTCCTCAGGAAGCTAATCTTTTTGTGGGATGACACATATAATAAAGTAAACACATAGTTTCATTCCACGGAAGATGACAAGTTACATGGAGAAAACTAAAGCGAGGTGAAGAATAGGGAGGGGAGCAGGAGGGTGACTCACTGGGGTGGCCCGGGATGGCCTCACTGGAAAGGAGACACCTGGGCAGGGACCTGAAGCAAGTGAGGCAGTGTGCCTGGTGGCTACCGGGACGGAGAGGCTTCCAGGCAAGAGGAAGAGCAAGTGTAAACACCCTGAGATGGCGGTATGCTCGGCATGGTCAAGGACAAGCAAAGAGGCCAGTGTAGCAGGAACGAGGCGAGTGAGGGGAACTGGTGGGGGTGCGGCAGAGAGGCCAGATCATGTCGGACCTTTGGGCCATCGTAGGTTTCTGAACAGAAGAGTGAGATGACTTATGTCTGAAAAGGTTCACTCTGGCCGTGTGAGCTAGAACTGAGTCGAGGCACGCAAGTAGACGCTGGGTCACCAGTTACAGAGCGGGTGTGACAGATGAGGCAGTAACTATGGCTTAGGTAGCGGCGGTAAGCACTGGGGTAGTAAGATTCTGCATGTATTTTGAAGGTATCAACCAATGCTGATGAATTCAACATGAAGCGTGTATGAAATAGGAGTCAAAAATTGGCCACGCACAGTGGCCTGTAATTCTAGCACTTTAATGGCCAAGATGGGAGGATCACTTGAGGCCAAGAGTTCAAGATCAGCCTAAGCAACATAACGAGACCCCATCTCTACAAAAAAATAGAAAAATCAGTTGGGTGTGCAGTCAAGTGCCTGCAGTCCCAGATACTCAGGAGGCCGGGGCAGGAGGATCGTTTGAACCCAGGAGTTTGAGGCTGCAGTGAGCTATGATGACACCACTGTACTCTAGCCTGGGTGACAGAGAGAGACCCTGTCTCAAAAAAAAAAAAAAAAAAAAGGAAAAGAAAAGCAAAAGAAAAAAAGACACTGAGTCTTCTGATCTGACAGCTGGAAGAATGGAGTTACATTTACGGAGATGGCAAAAGACTACAAAATGAACAGACATAGGGAACACAAATCTTTTGTTTTAGCCGTGTTACGTTTGAAGTGTCCATAATGCACCCATGTGGAGATGTTCTACAGAGTTAAAAAAAAATATGAATCTAAAGTTCTGTTTTCAGGACAGTGGAACCCTGAACATGTTTATAGAGACAGATGAAGACAGCAAAGAGGAAAAGGCTGAACGTTTGTGGGGTAAAATGTGGAAAAGAATAGAATAGAATAGAATTGAGGCAGATAAGATACAAAAGGTAAATTAAAGAATAAAAAAAGGAATAAGAGCAAAAACAGAACCTCGAGAAACATTTAGGTTTAAGAGTATGAAATGGAACTAGTGAAGGAGATAAAGAAAAACCTAAGTAGGTAAAGAATAAGGATGACTCAATTTCATAAAGTTGGGGGAGGAATTCCAAGCACAAAGAGAGGAGTCCTGGGAGACTTCTTTAAGAAAAGATGAGTAAAGTTGCCTACTGGAATCTTAACAGTGCATTTTTAAGAGTATGAATTAAAGTGCAAGGGATTAAGGAGTGTGCGATGAAGAGAGAAATCTGGCACAGAAAAGGACAGAAAGAAAATAATACATATAAACATACACATCCACCTAAATTCATTTTACCTTGTGCAGTTGAGTAATACCTCAAAAATTTAAGCACCAACACTAGAGGAAGACAAATGGTCTTCCTCGCCAGCCAACTAAAAACAAAATACACCCAGTGACGGGTCTATCGGATCCAGCATTTCATGACCTCATCTTTGTCCATTTGGCATTCATCTCTTCAGTATTTAGCAATTCTACAAATCAAATCTTCCATGAAGAGTGTTCAAAATGCAACTTAAAATTGTGTACTAATGACAGAGTCCCAGTTATTAAGCCAGAGATTACTCAATCACCTGTAACTCTGAAATGCCTCTCTTTATTCTCACCACATTCAACATCAATGTGATCGATTACACCTGCTACAAACAGTCACGAAAAGCTACCCAATGAAAGACACCTCAACTTCAAGTAACAATATATGATACTGATATTCATACAAAATAAATAATGCTTACCCAGCATACGAATGTACAATGCAGTCTGATCAGAACTGTCATAGGAGATAGCTCCACGCCTCTAGAAAAAAAAAAAATACACACATTTTAATACATGACAAATAAATGTGATATAAAATAAAATTCAACAAACTTTATTATTTGTGAAGCATTGTGCAAGAGAAGGTGGATATACAAAATGAAATTAGATATGGTACCTGCTCTTGAAAGCTCTAGCGGAGTTTGGGGGAGAGAAATGATTATAATACAAGACGGTTAAGAACTACCATAAAAGTGGATACAAAATGAGGAGCATGCAGTAGGCAGAAATTTAATCTAAGTCAGTCAGAAAGGTTTTTGGGGTGATCCTTGAATTCACTCACAAGAGATTAATAAATAGGAGCTGCCACGGGGAAAGGGGAAGAAAAGGACAATCCACTGGTTCTCCTGCGGCAGCTCTTGGCCCCCAATCCGCTCTTCCCATAAAAGCAAGAGTGAGGATGGCAGCTCCTCCAATGGCTCCACACCACGCCTGCAATCGATTTCAAGCTCCAAGCTCCAATTTCCAACGTCCTCTGTGACTTGCCTACCACTCTGTCCTCTGGTCCCGCCACCTCCCCTCTCCACTATGATGCTGCCACGCTGGCCTCTTTGCTTTTCCTCAACCGCACCAGGTGCACGGCCTTCCCACTTGCTGTTCCTCACCCCGATCACTCGTCACTCTTCCCTTCTCATCTCTCAGGTCCTAGACTAGATGTCATCTCTTCAGACAGGCATTCCCTGACCACAAACGGCACCTGAAAGCCGCCCTCTGCCGCAGCTCCCTGTCTCAGGCCTCTGCGCAGCACTTTAGCTGATGTTACCCTGTTTGTTTGTTACTGAAACAAAAGCCACACAAGGGCAGGCACCTTGTTTTCGTCACCACTGCACCCTCAGCCCCTGAAACAGGACCTAATATTTAGTAAATTCTAAATAAATATTTGGTAAATAAATGACTGAATGCTCTTACTACTAATAAATTAATGAATAATAATTTGTAAATAAATTGAAGAATAAATTAATGACTAACAGAATTGATATAAATGAAGATAGATTTAAAAACCTGGAAGATAAAATTGATCAAACCTCCTATCAGAATCTAAGCTCTGTAGAGATAGGGACTTTGTTCACTGCTGTAGCCCCAGATTTAGAATAAATGTCAACATTTAGAACAGTGCCTAGCACACGGAAAGTGATCTAGGCCAGGCGTGGTGGCTCACGCCTGCAATCCTAGCACTCTAGGAGGCAGATGTGGGAGGATCACTTGAGCTCAGAAGTTTGAGACCAGCCTGAGCAAGAGTGAAACCCTGTCTCTACTAAAAATAGAAACAATGAGCCAGGCATGGTGGCATGCACCTGTAGTCCCAGCTACTTGGGAGGCTGAGGCAGGAGGATTGCTTGAATCCAGGAGTTTGAGGTTGCTGTGAGCTAGGCTGACACCACGGTACTCTACCCAGGCAACAAAATGAGACTGTGCCTCAAAAAAAAAAAAACAAAAAAACAAAAAAACAATTGATATATAAAATTAGTTGAATTATCAGGCCAAAAAATTAAAAAGTAGTAATAAACAGAACTACCATAATAAGATGCTAATAAAATAGTGTTGCACTGCAAAGAAACAGAAAATAGTCAATAGGGAATCTAGACGCAAATTCAAGAATATACAGTAATTTTATATATAATAAATATAGGACTTAAAATCTGTGGGGGAAATATTGATTATTTAATAAAAAATGTTAGATTAAGTGGTTGCTATCTGGAAAAAACATAAAGTTATATTATTCTCTTCCTACTCCAAAACAATTTAAAAAAGAAATTAAGAAATTAGTTCCATTTACAATAGTGACAAATAAAATAAAATACCTAAGAATAAACTTAACCAAAGAAGCGAAAGATCTCTATAATGAAAACTGTAAAACATTGATGAAAGGTGAAGAGAACACACAAAAAAAATGGAAAGATATTCCATGCTCATGGATTAGAAGGATCAATATTGTTAAAATGTCCATACTACCCAAAGCAATCTACAGATTCAATGCAATCCCCATCAAAATACCAATGACATTCTTCACAGAAATAGAAAAAAATAATCCTAAAATTTATATGGAACCACAAAAGGCCCAAAATGGCCAAAACCATCCAGAGCAAAAAGAACAAAACTGGAGAAATCACGTTACCTGACTTCAAATTATAATACAAAACAGCATGGTAGTGCCATAAAAACAGACATATAAACCAATGGAACAGATAGAGAACCCAGAAATAAATCCACACATCTACAGTGAACTTATGTTCAACAAAGGTGCCAAAAGCGTAAAGAACATAAAATGGGAAAAGGACAGTCTCTTCAATAAATGGGGCTGGGAAAACTGGATATTCATATGCAGAAGAATGAAACTAGACCCTTATCTCTTACCACAGACAAAAATCAAATGAAATGGCTTATAAAGACTTAAACCTGGCCAGGCACGGTGGCTCACGCCTGTAATCCTAGCACCCTGGGAGGCTGAGGTGGGAGGATCGCTCAAGGTCAGGAGTTTGAAACCAGCCTGAGCAAGAGAGAGACCCCGTCTCTACTAAAAATAGAAAGAAATTAATTGGCCAACTAGAAATATATAGAAAAAATTAGCCAGGCATGGTGGCACATGCCTGTAGTCCTAGCTACTCGGGAGGCTGAGGCAGGAGGATCACTTGAGCCCAGGAGTTTGAGGTTGCTATGAGCTAGGTTGACGCCATGGCACTATAGCCCGGGCAACACAGTGAGACTCCGTAAAAAAAAAAAAAAAGACTTAAATCTAAGACCTGAAACTATGAAACTACTAAAAGAGAACATTGGGGAAACGCTTTGGGACATTGGTCTGGGCAAGGACTTCTTGAGTAATACTCTTGAAGCTCAGGCAACCAAAGCAAAATTGGACAAACGGGATCACATCAGCTAAAAAGCTTCTGCACAGCAAAGGTAACAACAAGTCAAGAGACAACTCACAAAATGGGAGAAAATACATGCAAACAAGGGCTCTGACAAAGGCTTAAAACCTGGAATATATAAGGAACTCCAAAAACTCAATAGGAAAAAAAAATAATCTGATTTAAAGTTAATTTTTTTATAAAAAGACAAGGTCTTACTTGCTGGAGTGCAGTGGCACAATCATAGCTCACTGGGCTCAGTGAGCCTCAAACTCCTGGGCTCCAGTGATCCTCCTGCCTCAGCCACTCAAGTAGCTGGGACCACAAGTGTGTGTGTCACCACACCCAGCTAATTTTTTTTTCCTTTTTTTTTTTTTTTATTTAGAAACAGGGTCTCACTATGTTGCCCAGGGTGATCTCGAATTTTTGTCCTCAAGCAATTATCCTGCCTCTGTCTCCCAAAGTGCTGGGATTACAGGTGTGATGCACCAGACCTGGCCAAAAGTTAAATTATGATGGTAAAATATATCATAAATAAAGGCAAAAAGCAAACCTCAAGCCAAGAGAAATGAGTTCAACAGATATGACGAGCTAATCTTTCTCTATTATATCTAAAAAACATTTTTTTAAAGTATCTTACAAATCAATCAGAAAAAAACAAATAATCGGTAGAAAATAAACACTTTTTTGCACAAAAAATATCCCAATAAACACAGGTAAAAATGTTAGACTTCATTAACAAAAGAAATACACATTAAAGCAATGGGATCCTATTTTTACATATCAGATGAATGATCTGCTTCTTCTCCCACAAAACTCTAGCATGAAATTTACAAGCCCTCAACACATACCTATGAATCTCAAGGAAAAACAAGTTTTTTACTACTATTACAAAGAAAATTTACTTTATTTAAAGCCCTCACTAGGATTTAGTATGCAAAACAACTCACCAAAACATTAATTATATCCTTAATGCTTACGATTTAAGAGAAAAATATCAATTAAACCCTTATACAATTTCATGTATCCTTAAGAAAAAAACAGTTCATACAATGTAAGAGAAACAAAAACTTCCAACAAAAATAAAATTCTATCAACACCGGTTGTCTTCAAGGAGGCTGATGGACACAGAGGTAAAAGGGGGGCTCTTCAACGTATATCTTTGTACCTTTTTGATTTTGTAGTGTGTAGAGTTATCACATATTCACAAAATAAAATTGAAATTAAGTAAAGTATCAATCTACTACAAAGAAATCTATAAAGAAAAGCATGACCTCAAAACCCAAGGTGCCAAATCATACGGCATCTTATTTGAAGTACCTTCCGTCAACAGAATGTGCTAAGGAAGCTTCCTGCAGCGTTTCGTGGTAAACTATTTATTCTGGAGCATACAGTCGATTGGTATTAAAAGGCACCACTCACCTCTGCTCTGCTCACCACTCACCCCTCCCCGAGATATTTAGCTTATTAAATTGCAGGTCTTCCCTTAGTACTACCATTCTAGGGGTAAACCTGGTAGCCTGTAGCAATAGATACTTCTATCAGCTCGAGCATGTTAATGAAACTACAGATATCATTATGCAATAGTTTGTCACGGTCAATACCTATCACTCTGTTAGTGTCCAATAACGACTTGGATAAATAGCTTGTTAAAACATATTTTAAGCTGTTATCTCTAACGGTCCTCTTTAGGAGGGTGATTGGCACTATCATTATTATTATTATTATTTTTTTTTACTAAAAGAGGCACTAATTAGAAAGGTAAAATCTCAGTTAATGTGACACATATTAAGGACGGCAAAAGGCTAACTAACATCAGCTCTCCATTAATAAAATAGTAGTAAGTCGAAAACTGGGTAATGAACGCAATCTGGATCACACTATGGCACATTCTATTTTAAGGTAATTACTTTAGACTCATTTATAGAAGCATGAATTTAGATATTAAAATGGGAGGGTCTGTATTAATATTAACCTATTAAGCAAAAGAGGCAGAATTTAATTTTAAATCTGTATTAACATGTTAATTAGGGATGTGCAAAATATTCGAGTTATTCTCTTCATTATAAAGTACTAATTTAAGTAAGGCCAGTCCACAAATATTAGCTTAAATGCAATACTGAACTACGAGACATACCTTTTATAAAATAAATCCAAATGAGACGAAAACTTTTTTAATGAATGGACTTCAATATATTAGAACTCATCAACAAATACATCCTGAGTGATTGTTTATTCATCTACCTCCTTAAGAATTCAGATTAAAATGAGTATTATGAAGTTCTCTCACTTAAGCAATCGAGTTACGATAAATTTAAAATAACTCATTTTGGAAAAAACACACTATAAATTATGAATTCACATAATAAAAATTTGACTTCCATCTTAGAATTATGTTTAAAAAAATAATTACATGTACTTTACACACCAAGACTGCTGAACACATAACATACCTTTCTTTAAAGATTATCATTTTGAAAACCATAGACTAGAACTTTATTTTTAATAAAAACAGTAAAACAAATTTCATCAAAATCTTGTGTCACACTGTCAGTCATAAAAAACTCTGAGCTATCACCCACATTCCCACCTCACCTCACCAGTGAATGGAAATAACTGAGAAGCTTCTACTCGTGACTCTTCTAATTTAGCCATCCTGGGAACAGCTTGTAAAGCAAAGGAGTATAGGTCAAAACATGGGCGAGGCTGAGCTAATCAGAAACTGACAGCCGGAGCACAAACGAGTACAGTTCAAAGCAGGGGCGAGGCTGAGCTAATCAGAAACTGACAGCCGTAGCACGAACAAGTTAAACTGTAAGGTTCCAAAGGATCCCCTGCCACGCTGACAGGAGCTCTGCGTGCCCTGGTGAGAAGGCACTCACCTTGAATCAGTGTGAATCATTCTTCCACAAAAGATCCGACTTGAAGGTTAATGACAAAACGTGTAAAAGTTGTTCCCAATATTAGTTAATACATAACTTTTAAAGATAGACACGTTTTAAAAACCAGCAAAGATATTTTAAGTGCCACTGTTTTTACTTTATTCAAGTTTTCCACTAAATGATTTATCGAGCAAAAGCAAGTGTATTTCCCTTACATGGTAAAAGTAATAATATATTAACCAACACTTGCTGTGCTCCTACTTCGTGCCAGAAAATGTTCCAAGGGCTTTCACACAATATCTCACTTAATCTACACAAGATCTCTATAAGGAAGGCTTTATTAGTTCCATTTTGCAGATTAGTAAACTGACGGTGAAAGGGCTTAAACACAGTAACACTAAATAAAATTTTTGGCAATATTACCAAAATATTGTAACATAGCAAAAGATGAAGCCCAGCCAAAGTTCTGAAACCAGTTTTCTCTGATATAGCAAAATGAGCTTTTTCAAAGCACATTCATCTTACATATGCTAGATAAACATGCTTCTGTTTGAGCGTCTAAAATATTCACATATTGCATTGATCCACCAAACAGTATCCTTCCTATTATTCTTCCCTCTTTAAAAATTTTTTAACATAAAGTATTAGCATTCTTTTTGTTTAAAAACTTAATTTAAGTTTTTGGTGATCATTAAAAAAGTAAAGTCTCTGAAAACATCCACAACACAACTAACACATTATTAATATTAACTTGACCTTCATTCGATAACTTGGCAAGCCAATCCTTTAAAAACAAGTAAATAGCTGTCAGTGCAACAAAATTAATTCTTAACTTTTAAAACACAATGTTTTTTTTTTTTATTTGAGTACACCGTTTTTCTTTAAGAGATTTCTTCAATCATACTCACTAAGAAAACAGGACCGCCTCAAGAAAGAGTCAATTATGCTTCAAACATTATGCTTAAATGTGAAAGATTACATAGCAGGAATTAAAATCTTGCTTGAGGAAGAAAATTAACTTTATAGAAGCTTTGTGTTGCCCAGTAGCTTAGGCTAGCTTCTTAGGCCTGGAAGCTTTGTGATGGCCTTATAAATTTTAAGTTAATGCCCTTCAGTTTCTTAATACAGAAAGCAAAAGCCTGCATGGTGGATCGAAGATAGAATCATTTTAATAGACATACAGAAAAAATAATTTCAAATAGTATACTCTTACATTCTTCTTACTTTAGTGTTAGATCCTTGTCCAGACGGCAAATGGATAGCTAGCATTCTATAAAGAATTTCTCAAGCCTGACGTTTAGAATTCAACTTCAAAAACAACATATATATATGATCTTACATTTACATCAATATATTATAGCCAAGGCAGATATTTTAACAGCAGCAAAACCTTAAGAAAGAACATGATAGAAGCATAGAAGCAAAGGTAGTATTTAGTTATTAAGAAGTTTATAATTGTTTAGAAATCCTCAATAATTATACTTTAAATATACCCATGTTATTAAATTCTTTTCCTCCAATAGAGAATCTTTAAAATATGTACACCAAAAGTCTAACCTGTTTAATTTTATAATGTTAACAGTTAAACTTCTTTAAATATAAAAGCTTCTTTAAGGGAACGATACTAAGGAATGATACCATAAAAAGCCCTTACGGAGGAATAACGTCACATAAGAATACAAAAATTATAAGTAGTAATTTTAAGCCTTTCAGTTTGACAAAAAAAAACTCATAGCTCTTTTAATCACAGAAATGAAAACCGGGGCAAAAAGAGAGGAAAACTTGTCCAGCTATTACATTCCTATCAAATATGTAAACCAAGGATTACCGTCACAATCCTAAAAATAAAGATAGCCTACCTTAGAGGTGATCCACTTGATAAGAACCAAGGCCAGACACCAGATCAATGCAATTCCCATTGGATCAACCAAAGGCCCGCTGCATAATCTCTCTGCTCTATGGCAGGCGAGGAAGACTTCTTAGGAGTCTGATAAATAACCAGCTGTCCCGAGGCAAAAGAGAGGGGACAGTAACTGCCTTCCAACAACGATCACCTGACTCCTCTGAGAATGCACTACCCAGCCAGCCTCCTTACCCGGCGCATGCTTAATACCACAAGCCCAGGGTTGGGGTAGAACTGCCTGAGTAAAGATAGAAGAGGGAGAAAAAGAAACCTCAGTGAGGGCTCACCTACCAGTCTCACCAAATAGAGACAAAAGAAGACTTGGGCTAGTCTCAAACACTTCTCCAATCTTAACACTAAGAGAGATTTGCCTTTGAAACAACTGTCAAAAAATGTTGGGCAGGACTAAAAATGTACTCATTCTTTTCACAATGACCAGTTTCATGGGCATAATATCCCGGCACTTAAAAATATTAATGCATTTTACTCTATCTTTTTCAATTTTCAACACTGAATTTGTTCAACTTTTTATTTCCTTTGGAGCTAGCATTACTTTATGAATGTTAGAGGTTGTCATTATCATATTGTTTGTGCTACTTAACATTATAATTCACTCATTTTGGCTTTATTGGCAAAGGCCAGTCTAATCATGCATTTTCAAGTAATTAAAAGTACATTATTTTCAAGCGCTAATTGCAATCTGGCTTATATGATATTTTGGGTACACATTTTGTTCTCGGGCCTGTGAGGGAGCTCTCCTATAACAAAGTGAGACTCTCTTCACCCTCTTCATGACCTCTCATAGAAGCTAGCAGGCTGTAGGTAATATCGCTGAGAGAAAGCCTTTTGTGAAACTTTCATTCAAGTATTCAGCAAATATTTATTAAGCTGCTATTATGTACCAGGCCCTGTGCTCGATAGCAGGGATATCCTAACAAGTGCAATGAATCAGAGATGGGAACTGCCAACAAAACTTGAGTCTGGTCTAGTTAAAAGGTGAGGAGGCACTTCTTCCAGAGTCCCTGAAATGTCCCTGAGCTGAAACATGATGGGGAAAGAACATGAAGAAGACAGATTTGTGCAGAGAGAAGGGCAGGCGCCCGGGCTGAGGGGTGAGACAAAACCAAGTAAGGCAAGTACAAGAGAGAAAGACCAGGTTGGCTCAGAGTGCAGAAAGGTGGAGCCACGTGAGGCTGCAGCAGTGGGGACCAGAGGCCAGGCCCTGCAGGGGCCACCCTAGAGGCCACCTGAACATGTCCTCTCTTAATCCCACCCTGCCAAAGAACTTCAGCAGAAAGACCACTTCCCTCAAGTATAGGTAAGTGGGGTAGGGGCTGGATGGGCAGTTAGGCCACCACGGCAGAGGTCTAGGAGGAGGGGTGGAGACAGCCTGGGCTGCCTGGAGAGACACACTCATTCAGTGGGTAACCCATCTGTCAAAGTCACACAAATGATGGTTCTAAAATATTTGAAAAGAGTCCAAATCATTCAATTACTAATGTTATTTTCATTATCCAATCCTCACCACAAAGAGTTTATTTAAAAGTTAACTGAGAACTGTCAAAATTAAGCATAAATTAAATTTATAGGTCTATGTCAAAATTTTCCTAAATCAAATTCATTCATAATACATGGCCATAAACTTCACTTTTTGCTTCAGAATTAACAAGTTATAATGCTAATCCTTGCAAAAATCCAGATAACATTTTTTACTTTTGTCATGAGACTAGCTTTGACATGAGAATATCCAGGTCTTTGATTAGTAAGGTTCCAGCAACCAAACTCAAGGATGCCCAGGCATGGGACGGAGCAGAGTGTATCTTAGCCCAATACTCAAACGAAATGCTGGCAGTCATCTGTAAGAGGCCTCGTAGCCTGGACTGGAGGCTAACCTGGGCTTCGAGGTCATTCTCTGTCACTCTAGTCCAGGCTGCACACTCCAGGTCAGCCCACTGCCATGATGTTTAGCCCAGGGATGCTTCTCTTCTCCTTTTCACACTTTCCTTCCAATCAACTGCTCAAAAAGAGTCACGTTTGCTATTTTTGGTACAGTACTTACAGAATCAGAATTGAGACACAGAATAAAAAAGAGACAGTAAGAAAGGCAGCCCTAAAAGTTCTCTCATTTAAACGAATTTCTGTTGAGATTATTTCTACCATCTCAAAACCCTTCTGGGCTTGGAGATGAGAGGCTAGGTTTTTTCCCCAGCTATACTCCCAGGAGCTGAGTGACCCTGGGCAAATCGCCACCTCTCTGCACCTTATTTTCCTCCCCTTTATGGGAGTTAAACGGTATCTGTAAAACAACAGCTAGCTCATAGTGGGCTCGCAACAGATTTTAGCTGAATCAGAATTAACTACTACTGTATTTAAGACCTATAAATGGCAATGCCCTAGCCACTGTAGCTTCACCTTAACTCTAGACCTAACTGCAATCAAAACAGTCCATGAGGGGAATGTGAGCTATGCTTGTCAGGGCATTGGAGGGTATCCCTGTAATAAGCGAAGTCTCAAGAAAAAGAGCTTTATGTGATCATTTTGGTGGAAGCTAATGGATGCCATAAAGTCCATAAATACATTGTTTGTCCTCTTGATAATTGAGAGCTGGGCTTTAGTATTTCCCTCCCACCATGAAGAGAGTTTACATGCAGAATCTCTAGATTGGAAACTACAGTCGGAAACTACAATTTTACATTAACTGTTTTCGTAGTTGTTTCCAATCCTTAGAGAAACATTGCAAAGTAACCACAAATCAGTTGACTATTCTAGAAAAATTAATGCACAGGATACAGCTAAACTTTCAAAAACAGAATTTGATACTGTAAGAAGAAAGTATAAAACTTTTTTACCTTTCTGGGGTTTTATAAGGCCAATAATATCTGAAAACTTAAAAGCAGATCTCACTATTTTAAACCCTCCCTGACCCCTAGCAGGAAAGACTAATAGGATGGCTCCCAAACACAGTTCCCTCAGCATCCACTTCTTGAATTTGTACTATACAGAGACAATGAAGATACAGTCCTCCAAGGTCAGAAAATGTCCTATTTGAATAGAAACAGCTATTGGGTTTATGCCTGAAGTCACAGAGTCTTTGTTGCTAATGACACATTTACATCAATCAAATCGCAGAAAACTCTTAGGCAATACAGTTTTTCTCAATGTCAGGAATCTAATGGTTGTAAAACTTTTTCTTATTTTGAGATATGATATATTTAGCACTAATTACCTTGGTAAATTATTAGTTTTCTCTTAATAATAATAATAAAGTTTCAATAGATGGAATAAAAATAAGAGCTGTTATCAAATTAGTATGAAAACTTTTATAATATTATGCTTACTTCTTAGAAAATTCTTCTAAAAATTAATCTTTCCAGAGTTGAATCATGTAATTTGTTATTTTATAAAGAAATAGTTGCCTCTTTTACACTAATAACAAATGTATTCTTTTACATTAAATGTTTTCCTAGTTGTTTCAAATCCTTAATGAAACATGGCAAAGTAACAAAAATCAGTTGACTAGTCTAGAAAAATTAATGCACAGGGCACAGCTAAACTTTCAAAAACAGAATTTGATACTATAAAAAGAAAGTATAAAACTTTTTTACCTTTCTGGGGTTTATAAGGCTAATAATATCTGAAAAGTTAAAAGCAGATCTCACTATTTTATGAGTATGATCAATAGAAAAAAGGTATGACTTTGATCATTGTCTCTTAGAGGAGTAATCCAAGAGCAAATTTTATCCCTGGGGCTCTCTGCCACCCACAGGACACCTGTCAATCTTGGCAATAGCTCTTAGCTATCCATATAGAGACTTAGCATGTCCCTCTCTTGACCAAATTAGGCTAACCTCATCTGCATTGACATCAGTGTCTATAATTTTGGAATCCCATGGACAGAAATAGCCTATCACAGAGTTCTTTATACAAATGCAGTGTCCGTAGAAAACTATAACCGAATTTTTGATAGAAAAATGTGAACACTATAGTAAAAACCCTCCAATTGTACTTTTATCATTTTGAATTCCAGCCCATTTTAATAACAAATAATAAATCAGACTGGAGGTTTTATTTCTTTTACTAAAAACCAGAGCTTATTATTCTTCAAATGGTATGAATTTCAAGAGATATAAAACTGAGAAAAAAATTAAGCTTCCATAACTAACAGAAAAATTATTTAAAAGCTATATATAGTACCATAGGAATTTTACCAGTCAGTTAAGACCTTTCTGTCATACTGATTTAGAACTTTGAATTAAGTTTTTGCCATAAAGTATAACAATAATTGATGGAAATGACATATGATTTCTCCTAGTATAAAGGAAGTAATAAAAACATCTTGAAATTTTTACAAATATTCAAGTCTTCTAGTCCAGAAAACATCACCTTTTTTTTTTCTTTTTTTTACTCAGCAATGACAAAAGGAACAACATTATTTTATGATACCAAAAGAACTTAGAGATTTATTTATTGAACCATTATTCATAATATATTAAAAATTAGGGGAAAGTGGGAAATTATCAAAAACCATATTAGCAAATGTTGCCACAATTTCCAAAAAGAAAAAAAAAAGTTGTGTAGATCCCACAACTCTGAAGTTTGAACACAGAAAAGAAGTACACAATGCACAATGTGTATACTGTGAGTATAAGGCTGCTAGGACGTTAGACCAGGAGAATGCCATAGACCTGGGACGCCTTGGTTTCAGTAAGGCTGCACAGAAAGTCTCTGGTGACATCCTTAAGAACAAACAGAGCAAAGTGAGCCCCATACCACAGTTAGGCTCACTCCTAGCTGACTGCACAACATACTCAGAGATAAAGTACTTGGATGGAAGTACTTTCCCAGTCAATTCTTCACACTAGTGGAAGAATTCCGGAGGTTATTAACAGAACTTGAAATTTCATCTTGTCTTATTCCACAGTTTATATACTGGAGTGCAGATCACACAAATCTATGTCAAAATCTGCATATAAAACATAAAGGGTAAATCAGCATGCTAAATTACAAAATCAACTTGAAAGAATTAAGTCTGCATTTTGATATAAAATAAATTACATACATATAGAACAATTAGAAACACGTGGTTAAGTATCAAAATCAAAGATGCTTCACTATCCTCAATACAGGCCACATTTACAAGACTGCATTCAGTTCTGAACGTCACATGGAAGCTGCATACATACATGACATTTTTAAATGTAGATAGGGATGCTATATAAAGCATAGCTTTACAACTGAGATGCTTTAAGCAAAGAAATAAAAAGAGGGACAGAATAGGTGTTAAACTGCTATACGATAAAATATCCTAAGGAGAAGTTTAGCTTTATTGCGGCAAATTACAGAAGACCAGTGGGCACAAGTTTGTGGAAAACAGAATTTGACTCAATGTTACACTCTAAGAACTTTCTAAAATGTCTTATACCTTTCTAAAATCAGAAAGGTGTAGATCAGAAGTAGATTGACAGGATCTGCCTCAAACTAACCTCTGTCCAGGAGCTTGTGGGGTAGGCTAGAACAAATGACCTTCAAGTTCTGTCAACTCTAAGATTCTACAATACTCTGACAGCTCATAATTATAGGCCAACAATTTCAATTTTAAACTGAAGGCAAACTTGAACCCAATTCATGATAAATTTTCATCTAGTAATCTTAAAACAAAACGCAATCACTCACAGCTCTGTGAAACGGAAGCTGGAAAAGAAATATTCTTTTTCTGCACATATTTTATTTCTGTAAATAAAATTATTACATCATAAATATATCTTCTTCAATTTAATAATAAAAGAAGTCTTTCTACAAAAGCTACTGTTATTAAATGCTCGTCAATGGGTCAGTGCATCCACCACCATACCCACGTGAGACCCAGCCACCTTCACTTCCTCAAATCCGCCAAAGCAACTAAGTGGTTACTGGTGTTTATCCTGAAAGATACTTTTTAAATGAGATCTATTGGCAAGAAAAAAAAAATACTTCACCTCTAAAAATCACATCATAAACAGAATACTTGTGAATAAATGTATATAAAAATATTTACAATATAGATACTAAAGAGGAAAAACACTAATCTCTGCAGACACAGGACAAATTTTAAAAGAAAACTTCTGAATAAGGATGGCAATGGTCAATAATTTCTTCCCTCTCCAAATCAATCAGAGTAGAAGTACAAAAATTTTCTGAGGTATAATACTTGAGGCACTTTGAATTTAATAGGGCTATTTCATCTCCACAGGTAATATTGCAAAATAGAGACAGAAAGAGAGAGAGAGAGAGAGAAAGTCAGAAAGAGAGAGACTGATTGATTTTTGTATCTCCACTGAGTTGGGCACTAGGGATAGGATGTAAATGAAAGGGACACAGTCCTTGCCCTCACATAGCTTAGGTTTTTGTGGAGGCTACAGTCAATCACAATAACAAGAAATTACAGGCAAATGTAAGGTGCTCTGTGTACCAAGTTTGACATCTAACCCAGGATTTGATAGCATCAAAGACTACAAGGAAAAAAATGACATGTAATCTGACCCTTAAATGATGAATAAGAGTTTGTCAGGCACAAGTGGTAGGGGAAAGAGCTCCAGGCAGAAAACGCAATATGTGCAAATTATCAGAGGTGAGCTAAATCTTGACCAAGGAAAAATATAAACTAAGTTCAATAAATTATAAGGTAACTGGTACTGGTCTAGCTCTCCCATCATAAACAACTAGCAAGCTAAACTTTCAATAGGAAACATGTGCAACACTGTTTTCAGATGTTAGTCAAGTAGTACAGGACTATGATCCCTAAGAGAAGGGTGAAAAAACCAAGGTGAGACAAATATGATTGCCCAGGTTCCTTCTTATAGGCAGCCACCAAACCCAGAAATGGAGCACAGTAATTCTGCAGAGCATAGTAGTCTCACAAAGCAAAGGAGATGGATAGAGACTGAGGTTCAGGGAGGCTGAATCTGCAGGACTAGGTACCAGAGAAGAAAGAACTGTGAAGACAATAAGCTCCAGTCCCCTTGAGTCTTTGGCTGAATACTAAGTTGGACATGTATAGGATAAGACCCATGAGGCCAGGAAAATAATAACTACCAGGGGAAAAAAACTGCAGGGACCTGGGAGACATTCATGTCCCAACCAACCACAGCAAAGAGACCTCACAGAACACCTAGGACATTCCACAGAGATTCCAGAAATGCCATACCTTAAGAGGAGGGCAAACTGGCCCACCAATATAGAAAGTTCTAGGTTGGGCTCTGTAGCTCATGCCTGTAATCCTAGCTCTCTGGGAAGCCGAGGCAGGAGGATCACTTGAGCTCAGGAGTCCAAGACGAGCCTGAGCAAGAGTGAGACCCTGTCTATACTATAGATAGAAAAATTAGCCAGGTGTCATGGCATGCAAGTGTAGTCCCAGCTACTCAGGAGATTGAGGCTGGAGGACAACTTGAGCCCAGGAGTTTGAGGTTGCTGTAAGCTACGATGACACCACTGCACTCTACCCAGGGTGACAGAGCGAGACTCTGTCTCAAAAAAAAAAAAAAATTCTATTGGACAGCACCGTTGTACACTGTTGTAGACCCACACTAACCAATAAGTCTGAAAGGATCAGATGATCTACAAGTAATTAAATTGCCTGCCAGATCAAAACGCAATACTTTTTAAGGATGACAAATCGAAAATTACAAATTAGGAGGATAAACAAAAATGTGACCTCAAATGGGGGGGATTACATTAATAAAAAGAAATCCAGAAATTATCAAGATAATGGAATTATTAGATAAGGATTTTAAAAATGTCATTGTAAATATGTCCAAAGAGTTAAAGGAAAACATGCACATAATGAAAAAAATTTGAAACTTAAAAAAATGGATGCTCTATAGCTGAAAATACAATATCTACAGTGAAAAATTCACAGTTGGGCTTAACAGCAGAAAAAACACTATAAATCAATAGAAATTACCTAAAGTGACACACAAAGACAGAAGAAAAGCAAAAAACCCTCAACCTGCAGAACAATATCAAGTGGTTTCATATACAGTTACTGAACTCCCAAAAGGTAGGTAAAAGTTGGCTAACATACTTGAAACAATAAAGATCAAAAATTTTTCAAATTTGATGAGGACTATCAATTCATATGTTAAAGCAGCTCAGTGAACTCTGAACACAAAAACACAAATACTACACCAAGATATATAATAATCAAACTGCTGAAAACCAGTTGATACCAAAACCAGACAATGACATTACATGAAAAGGAAACCACACACCAATATCCCTTATAAGCACAGACACAAATATCTTTAAGAAACTATTAGTAAATCAAATCCAATAACATATGAAGAGGAAATACATTATGATGTGGAGATTATCCTAGAAATCCAAAGTTGATTTAACATTAAAAAAATAAATGTAATTCAATATTAATAGAATAAAAAAGAAAAATCATACAATCAGTTTCATATGCATTTGACAAAATTCAATACCCATTTAAAACAATCTTAATAAACTAAGAATAGAAAAAAACTTCTTCACCTTATAAAGGAGACCTATGAAAAACCTACAGCTATCATCATACTTAACAATAAGACTGAATGCTTTTACTCTAAGATCATAAACAAGGCAAGGAAATCTGCTCCACCACTTCAACATAGTATTGAAAAATCAGTCAATAAATTAAGACAAGAAAAAGAAACACAAGGCATACAAACTGAGAAGAAAGAAAAAACTGTGACTGTTTATGTAGAAAATCCTAATGACTCAACAAAAGAGCTACTAAAACTAATAAAATTTAGCAAGGTCAATGGACACAATGTCAATGTAAAAAAAATCAACAGTATTTCTATATACTAGTAAAACAAGATGGGAAAATGAAATTTAAAAATGTCATTTGCAATAATACCCACAAACATAAAATACTTAAGGATAAATTTAATAAGATACGTGCATGATCTGTACAATGAAAACTATAAAACATTTTTGAGAGAAATTAAAGACCTAAATAAATGGAGAAGTGTATTTTGTTGCTATGCAGTTGAATTGTGTCCCACTGTCCTAACCCCTGGGTATCTATGAAACCAATCTCATTCAGAAATAGGATCTTTGCAGATGTAATCAAGTTAAATGTGGGCATACTGGGTTAGGGTGGGCTCTTAATCCAATATGACTTTTGTCCTTAAAAGAAGCAGAAAATTGGGACACAAGACACCTAGGAGAGGAGGCCATGTGAAGACAGAGGCAGAGACTGGAGTCATGCATTTACAAGCCAAAGAATGCCAAGGCTTGTTGGCAACCACCAGAAAGTAGCTAGAAGAGGCAAGTGCCTTCTGGGAGCATGGCCTTGCTAACACCTTGATTTCAGACTTTCAACCTCCAGAACTTGAGAGTAAATTTCTGTTGTTTTAAGCTACCCAGGTTTGATGTGATACTCTGTTTTGGCAGCCCTAGGAAACTAATATACATGTTTATGGATTGGAAGAGGCAATATTGTTAAGATGTCAATTTTCTTCAAATTAATCCATAAATTCAATGCAACCCCAATTGAAATCCTAGAGGGCTTTTTTTGTAGAAATTAATAAGCAGATTCCAAAATTTACATGGAAACACAAAAGACCTAGAATAGCCAAATTGTTATATTTATAAGAAAAAAAAGATTGAAGGATTTCCAGTATCTGATTTCAAAACTTTTTATAATGTTACAGTAATCCAAGATGGTGTGATATTTACATAAAGACAGACATATAGATTAATAGAACTGAATAGAGAGTTCACAAATAGACCCTATATAATAATAAAGTCATATGTGGTCAACTAATGCTCAACAAAGTTACCAAAGTAATTCAAAGGAAAGTGTAGTCTTTTCAATAAATGGCACAGGAAAAACTATATAAACATATTTAAAGAATGAACTTTAATACTCAATCTCAGACCATACAAAACATTAACTCAAAACAGATCCTATACCTAAACATAAAGACTAAAATAATAAAATTTCTAAGAAAAAGTCTGAGAATATATCTGTGATCTTGGGGTTAAGATTTCTAGACACAAAAACACTAATCATAAAAGAAAAAAATGTTAATTAGACTTCATTATAACTGAAAACTTCTGCTCTTCAAAATACAGTGGTAAGATATAAAAAGGCACAGACTCACAGAAAATATCTGTAATTCATAAGTCTGACAAAGAACTTGTATCCAGAATATATATATTTTTTCAAAACTCGTAACTTAACAAAAAGACAACTCCCCCCAAAATATGAGCTAAATATTTAAACAGACAAGTCACATTAAAGATATACAAATAGCCAATATGCATATGGAAAGATGCCAGGACAAGTTTAATCATCAGATAAATGCAAACTAAAACAGCAATAAGATGTCACCACACACCCACAAGAATGGCTAAAACTAAAGACCTGTATCTAGTGTTGACAAGGATATGGAGCAATTTGAACTCTCACGCTAATGAAGATGTATATCCAAAGAATGACTTGAACACAAATGTTCCTAACAGCTTTATTCGTGATAGTCAAATCTGGTAACAATACAAGCATTCATCAACTGATGAATAGATAAGTAAATTGTGGTATAGCCATACAATGGAATAACACTCAGTAATAAAATGGAACAAACTACTGATGCTTGGAATGACATGGATAAATCTCATGCAAAGTGAAAGAAGCCAGGAAAACAAGGTGCACTCTGTGTGCTTCCATTTATATGAAATTCTAGAAGAGGCAAAACTAATCAATAGTGATAGAAACCACATCGGTGGTTGTCTAGGGCAGAGGCTGGGGGACATAGCTCAAGGGAACTTTTTGGGGTGACTAAAGAGTACAATATCTTGATTGGGGTAGCAGTTACAAGGGTGTACACATTTGTTAAAATTCATCAAACTGTGTGTGAACTATACCCCAGCAAGGTTTCAAAAAGAGGGGCAAAATCTATCCTTCTGTACTCCCAAAGGAAGTTTAATACAGTTAGAGTTTAAAGTTACATGGGGATTGATGAGGGGATTGAGACTAGAGAAATATTAATAATAAAAGATTGTCAACCACACTAAGGAGTCTGAATTGTATGCAAAGGTAAAAAGAAGCCCCTGAGAGGTTTTACCTGGGAAAGTAATACACAAATTGCATTTTGGAAAAAATACTCTAGGTCCCATCATGTGGAATGGATTGACACAATGCATGACTTCGGTCTTCAGGGAGACCTGTGAGAAGGCTGCTGCCTTCATCCAGAAGAGGTGATGGTCGAGAGCAGGGGACAGGAGAATAGAGAAAAGTGATGGGATTGAAGACGCTGATTTGCTTTCATGTTTCAGGAGAGGTTAAGTGCCTGGGACAACTAAGTGGAAATGTCCATGCAGTAGCTGTGCATGTGGGTCTCAAGGCTTTGAAAGAGGCTGGGCTGGACAGAGGGATTTGAGAATAGCTCTCTACTAATCAAGACTGTATGGTAAGTAGGATTACCTAATGAGAAAGGAGAAGATGACTAAAACCAAACCTTTACGCTCACAAACAGAAGAGGACTGGCATGGCAAATGGCCAAAACCCACAAATGGTAACTCTCTGAACTAAACAGCAGCCCCTTATGCTAGCTGTTTTCTCTCTCATCCGCATACATGCAAATAACATTCCTCTCCCTCTCACACGTCAGTAAGGTTAAAGCCAGAAAGAAGTCACTTTTAATACAATGTAGAAAGCAAGTGACAAGAAGGCCATTGCTCAATAAACATTAAACTGAATCCTCTTTTAGGGCTCAAAGTTTCTTACAGAGCTAGGCTAGAGAAAGAACAACATTTGGTTCAAACCCTCTTCACTCCCCAATCTGTTCCTTTAGTACCCTCAGAAGATGAAAGCAAGCTATTGGAGCTAATATTAAAAATTATTTCATCTAGTTCTAAAATGGACACTGATTTACTAAAAGTCAAGAACACATGGTAGCACAGCCAGTGCAGTGGCCCATGCCTACACTGCCAGCTAGGAGGGAGGCTGAGGCAGGAAGATCACTGGAGCCCAGGAGTTCAAGACTGTAGTGTGTTATGATCGTACCCGTGATAGCCACTGCACTCCAGCCTGAGCAACAGTGAGACCTCATGTCTGAAAAAAAAATAATGATAACGGTAGCTAACCAAGACAAGACCAAAATCTGTGTCCCTGTTTACCAAGTGGGGTGAATGAATCTGTTTAGCAAAGTCTCTGAGAATACTTCCAACAGTGGGCTAGTTTGGAGACCCAACTCTACCGCTGAAAAGAACTAAAAATGCTGGAAGATACTGAACGTATCTTCTGAAACTAATTCATGAGCTGGTGAGAAAATAAGGAACGCTCAGGTAAAAAGTAAGTATAGGCAAGAATGCAACAAGACAAGTAGAGTACTGAAGCTGGCTTTCACCTCAAGGTCAAAGTAAAGTCAGTGAACCTGAGTTTTAGGTTATTTACAACCTCATAGGTAAATGGGACAACAATAAAAAAGACAAAGCCCAGGATCTGGTCAAAGTATACAGCACCTCCCAGTAACTATTACTAATGGAATACAATGAGCAATTATACTTACATTCTACACTCAATTACAAAAATAGCTTCAACCAAATCATGTGCAATTTGACAACCATCAGCTAGGAGGACATGATACAAATTTATACAGGCTGACAAAAAGACAGTCCTCTCTTGCATTTGCTACCATTCTGATTAACTTAATTGCAAAGGAAATTAAGATTAACTATACGCAACTTAAGGACCTCTAACTAGAACAATGCATGAAAGCAGTTTTAGTATGGTTCAGAAAAAAGATCTGTTTTCTCTTAAATTAACACCATTTGTTTACATTTAATAAAATGAAGAGAACACGAAGCTGTCTGTATTTAGCATATGTAATTATAATGCTTTGTTTAAAATAGAATAGACAAGGATTTAAGAAGGCAAAAATAACTTAATTTGCATTGAAGTACATGGTACTTCTTGTTCAAAAGAATTGCATTTATAATTAACACTCTACAAAGAAATTTAAAAGCTAGTCTATATAATCTAACATCAACAAAACTTTCTCATTAGAAAGTACTTTCTTCATGGACACAGAAAGTAGAACAGAGGCTACCAGAGGGTGGAGAGATGAGGAGAATAGTGAGTTATTGCTTAAGGGTAACAGAGTTTCTGTTTGGGATGATGAAAAAGCTCAGGAAATGGATAGTGATGATGGTTGCATAACAGTGAATATACCAAATTGCACTCTTATTAATAAAAATGGTTAAAATGGTAAATTTTATGTTTGGCACATGTTACCACAACAAAAAATGCACAGGAAACATATTTTCACATAACTCCTTAAAGTTCAGAATTCTCTGAAGTCTGAAATTCATGCAAGAAAATATCCTCTTAAATTGGACCAAGGAAGCTTTGGGTTTGGTTCCTCTGATCACTGATTCAAATCCAGAGTTTACTCTTCCTAGCCATGGAGTCTTGATACAAATTACATTCTGAGCCTCAGTTTTCTCCACCAGGATAACGTGAAAGTGCTTGGACACAGTCGTTGTAAGGATTAAAAGAGATAGTAACAGTATTCATAAAGATAATCCAGGAACAGAACCAAGGTGTTCTTATCCAATTCTCTACCAAGTCCAAATAAGAAGTCGTCAACTAAAATTTGCAAAGAGAGGTGGGCTGGAGAGAGAGATTTGGGAATAATCCTCTACTAATCAAGACTGTATGGTGAGTAGATTACCCAAGGAGAAAAGAGAAGATGGTTAAATCCAAAACTCTTCAGCTCACAAAGAGAAGAGGACTGGCAGGACAAGTAACTCCCTCTGGTATTAATATATTCAGGCATATCAGGGACTTGATTCAAATTTTTTTTTTTTCTTTTCTTTTCTTTTTTTTTTTTTTGTTGAGACAGAGTCTCAGTCTGTTGCCCAAGCTAGAGTGCCATGGCGTCAGCCTAGCTCACAGCAACCTCAAACTCCTGGGCTCAAGCAATCCTCCTGCCTCAGCCTCCCAAGTTGCTGGGACTACAGGCATGCACCACCATGCCCAGCTAATTTTTTACATATATACTTTTAATTGTCTAGCTAATTTCTTTCTATTTTTTTAGTAGAGATGGGGTCTTGCTCTTGCTCAGGCTGGTCTCGAACTCCTGAGCTCTCGAACCGCCCACCTTGGCCTCCCAGAGTGCTAGGATTACAGGTGTGAGCCACCACACCTGCCTCAAATTCTTTAAAATGGCTTTGGAAAGTATACGTTAATCTTCTCTAAATTACAATGACACTGACATGGAATTTTAAAAATAAGTAAATAAATAGACTCATCATTAAGTAAAAGTTTGACCATAATGCTCCCCTTTTTCAAATTATAGTTAGCCAGTACTCATGGCACTGAATAGTGATAGTCAATTTTCAGTCAACTACATCAATAATTAGGCATGCACTTAACAATGTTAAACCAGTCAGAAATTTGCTTCATGTTTCGGAGTGTAAATCACAATTTTACTCTTTTAAGAGATGAGGCATGCCTGACATAGGTGCATTATCTGGAATATGGCAAACCCTTTTTTAATGTGAACATAGTGTGCACACTTCCATGACAGGCCTTATTTTTCTGGTATCCAATGACTGAGAAAGCACAACATAACAAAACATGAGTGTGAATCTAGGAGTTTTCTTCAAATGGATTTTAATTAATTAATGAACAGTATTCATATATGAAAAGCACTAATATATGTATGTACCAGATTTATTTCTTTAAGTTTACTGTTTGAAATACATGTGGATTCATGAATTCCTTGCCAATTCCCAGGTTCTCTTGGGATTTGCCAGTAACAATTGGGAACCACTGGCCCAAGCGTTACAAGGTTCTTGGCATTGGGAGAACAAACCAGCAGAGGCAAGGTGTGTGTGCATGCACACCTCCCTGCCTCCACCTCCCCTACACACACACACACACATTCTACATACATCGTTTAGTACAGTAGCATATCTCAAAAAACTAATATAATTCAAATTAATATATGAAAAATCTATATGATCAAGGTTAAAAAGAGGACACACCAAAACACACAAAATATTTAACCCTCTCATCTAATTGTATCTTACCATACCTCCTTCCCTAGCCTACAGCATATTTTCTACTACAAAGAAGATATAGAATACCATCTTTAAATTGCCTCTCATGACCCAAATTTAACCCTATTATCTCATGTTTACCCTTATACCTACCCCAATTCAAGCCCCCAAAATTACTCATGATTTCCTGAACACAGCCTGGGCATTATCGTTGCCACACTTTTATTCAATTTATTTCCTCAGTTTAGAATGAAATTCCCTCCCTCCTAAGGAAGTCATGTCAATTTTAACATCTCCAACATGTAGGTATAAAGAAAAAAATAGTAAAATTCAGACATTTTTGTCTAGAAGAATTGTTTATTTCAAGATTTACTGGAGAAGTTTTAAAACAACTAAATTATTTGAGAAAACTAAAAGTTTTAATTCATTCTATGAACAATCAATAATCAGTAAGATATAATAAAGGCAGTTTACAGCTCACAAATAATATATATTGAAAGAGTCCCTTGTTTAGAACCTGGGATACAAATTGGTACCACAGTAGCTTTGCTTATCTGAGGTGATGCTTCAAGTACATTTGATTTTTAAATTATGACTCATGTTCACTGAATAGTCTGTAAAGTGCTGAGTAGAAAACAGCTTTCAAAAGTAGTTAAGTAAACATTTAATTGTGAAGCAGATACCACTATATAAAAAATGAAATTTCATTACTTACTATATTATTATACTTTAAAACTGGTATGTACGAGTCTTCTTTACATTACTGTTTCAGTGAAAATTGATACAAGCTTTCTGGAAGGTAATTTAGCAATGTTTATCAAAAGACTTCAAATTACACCTAACACTTTAACCATATTACTTCTATGAATTAATCTTAAGGAAACAATCATGGATGAGCATGAAGATTTAGCTACAAAGATTTTCATCCAGCATTGTTTATAATAGTAAAAAACTGTAAATATTCTAACATCCAACAATAAGGAATGACTGGTTGACTGATTGTAAAGTAAATTGCTTGAGCTCAGGAGTTCCAGACCAGCTTGAGCAAAAGCGAGACCCCCTCTGTACTAAAAATAGAAAAACTAGCTGGTCATCATGGTGCGCACCTGTAGTCCCAGCTATTCAGGAGGCTGAGGCAGGAGGATCCTTTAAGCCCAGGAGTTTGAGGTTGCAGTGAGCTATGATGATGCCACTGCATTCTACCTGGGGTAACAGAGTAAAATTCTTTCTCAAAATAAATAAATAAATAAATAAAATAAACAAAATAGTGAATGCTATAAAACATAAATGTTCAAACTGTTTCCCAGCTGATTATAACTTAATTCTTGGATAGTTTTAACTCTTTTACATTTGTAGTAAAAAAAAAAAAAGTTCAATATGTAAATTCATAGAGACAGAAAGTAGATTACTAGTTGCCAGGGGCCAGGGAAGGACGGAGCAGAAAGTGACTGCTAATGGGTAGATTTTCTTTTTAAGGTGATCAAAGAGTTCTGGAATTAGTAGTGAAGGTTGCACAATTTTGTGAATATACTAAAAACTACTGAACTGTATATTTTAAAAGGGTGACTTTTTATGGCATGAAATTATTTCTTTAAAAATATGCATATTCAAACATTTTAGAATTTTAACTCTTTGAGATTCTTACCAAAATAACTTATGTTGCAGGATAAATGTGTTTATACAGATCTTAAATTAGGATGCCCCTTGGCACCTCTGTGCATGTAGCTGAATGTTTTATACACGTGTTACTGATTTGCTAAGTTTGGGCTCTGAATTGGCCTCCCTTCAAGGTGTAGCATGTATCAGAAATTCATTCCTTTTGCACGTGGCTAGCCAGTTGTTTTAGCACACTTTGTTGAAAACGCTATTCTTTCCTCCATTGAATAGCCTTGACACCCTTGTCAAAAATCAGTGGACCATAGACACAGTTTATTTCTCAACCCTCAATTCTATTCCATTGCCTTATGGGCCTATGATTATGCCATTAACACACTGTCTTCATAACTGTTGCTTTGTATAAATTTTGAAATCAGAAAGTGTGAGTCCTACTTGGCTCTCCTTTCTTCAAGATTGTTTTTGCTATTTTGGGTCCCCTGTAATTCTACATACACTTTCAAATCAGCTTATCAATTTCTATAGAGGTCAGCTGGGATTCTGAAAGGGACCATATGGAATCTGTAGATCAGTTTGGGGAGTACTGCCACCTTAATGATTTTAAATCTTCCAACCCACAAATATGGATATTTTCTTATTTATTTATTTTAATTTTTTAATATACTATTTAAACTTTTTATCTTTTTTTTTTGCTCAAGAAACTGAAATCTAGATTTCCATTTATTTAGATCTTCAATTTCTTTCAACAATGTTTTGTCATTTTCTGAGGATACATTTTGCACTCCTTTTGTTAAACTTATTCTTAAGTATTTTATTCTTTCTGATGCTGTTATAAATTAAGTTGTTTCAATTTCATTTTCAAGTTGTTCAAGGGTACAGAAATACAATCAATTTTTGTATATTGATCTTGCATCCTGCAACTTTGCTAACCTCATTTATTAGTTCTAGTAATTCATTAATAGATTCCTTATTATTCTCTATACAGATAGTCATGTCATTTATGACTAGAGATAGTTTTACTTTTTCCTTTCCAATCTGGATGTCTTTTCTTTTTCTTGCCTAATTGACCTAGCAAGAACCTCCAGTACAAGGTTGAATGGAAGTAGCAGACGTTCTTATCTTATTCCTGATCTTATGGGGAAAGCAACCAGTCTTTCACCATTAAGCACAATGTTAGCTGTGAGTTTTTTTGGTAGATGCTCTTTATCAAATTGAGGAAGTTCCCTTCTATTCCTAGTTTTGCGGGTGGTTTTATGAAACAGCGTGGGCTTCTGTCAAATGCATTTTCTGCATCTATTGAGATGATTATGTGGCTTTTGTTTTTTATTCTATTGACATGGTATATTACATCAACTGATTTTTGGATGTTAAGCCAAAAACATCCTTGCATTCTTGGGATAAATCCTCCTTGATCATGGTGTATAATTCTTTTTTCCACTGCTGGATTTCATTTGCCGGTATTTGTTTTGGATTTTTGTGTCCATATTCATAAGAGATATTAGTCTGTAGTCTCTATTTCTTCTGACATCTTTGTTAGGTTTTGGTATTAGGGTTATATTAGCCTCACAGAATGAATTGGGAAGAATACTGTTAACATTTGCAACTTTTCTTGATGAATAAAAAATTTTACCACACAACTAAAATAGAATAGGATAAATTAAATATTGAAACTGATAATACAATTAGAAATGACATCTCCAATCCCGCTGTAGCAGACACTGTTGGTTGTATAATTCTTTCTAAAAGAAGCAAAATTTTATCCAGGTGTCTGGGCAGCCATGTGCCTCAGGGCAGTGTGGCTGCATCTTCAGACCTGAAGAGTGGGCCCTGACTGGTCCAAGTCAATTGTAGTGGTTCCTTCTCTCTTGCCAGAGACTGGTTTGGAAATGGCCATGTGAAACAGGTACATGGGGAAGATCGCTGGGAAAGCCTCTGGAACAGCTTTTTTTGGGCTTCAAATGATAAAAAAGGAAAAGACAGCCCTTCCCTTCCTCTGGAAGTTGCTGTGTTTCAGAAGTTGTCATGTTTGGATACATGGAATTATTAAAGCCACCTTGCAACTATGATGGAAGCTACAGTGAGGACAACTCCAACACACTAAAGATAGCAAAACAGAAAGAGAAATAACATGGATCAGTGATGCTAGTGCTGAGCTGCTGAATTAACCAAACCTGGAGCCACTCAACATTGAGTCTTTGTGGTAAATCCTATTGTTCAAAAGAATTTGGAACAAGTTTTTTGCTACTTGCAACTAAAAAACTCTAGCTGATACAACCAGTGGTGTGCTGGAGCGCACTCACGCTGGCTCAGGAGAGCCAAGGCTGTACATCTCTTCCCAGCTCCCCATCCAGTGACATTGCGCTGGTAGCTTCAAATCAACCATGGTAAGTATGAACACTATAAAAATTGGTAAACACCACAAATCAGGGCTATCTTTCTTCTACCAATCCAGTTGCTAAATGTTTACCAACACCCACTGGATACAACCTTATTTCAAATTTTTCATCAAACTACCTTTTTATTCCTCTAATAAAGTTATAAATTAGTAAAATAAAAATATTATCAATAAAATATTGCACATATTTGGGTGTTTAATAAGGCTTTATTTAGAAAAAATTTCCATTCCAGTATTTATTTCTATAAAAGAATATATCACAAGGAAAATTACTGATATATAATTTTTTAAAAAAATTGATTATAAAACATTATGCACAGTAAGAGAAAGCATATATTTAGATAGAAAGATTTTAGGATTGTTGAGATAAATACCGATATGTTCACAATGTTATCTTTGAATGGTAAGATTACAAATGATTCTTATATTTTGCTTGTTCTTTCCCTTAATTTTTCATGAACATGTATTAACTTAGCAATAAAGAACAATACAATTCATGTTTTTAAAATGAGAAATATAGTATTTTTTTGCCCATGAGCACAAGAAGACACGGTTTTTTTTCCTTCTGTTTGTATCTAGGAAGAACGTATATAATCCTTTGCAGGTAGAAAGGTAGCTCCAGTTTTTAAATTGAGTGATTCTTTGTTGCTATTTATAGTACAAAGTTATAAACCTGTTCTCTGACCACCTCAAGATGTAGGCATAAACTGAATTACAATGTATTATAAGAGAAGTGCTGAATTCTTCACACGTAATTGCTTTGAAAATAAAATCTGAACCAAGGTCTCTCCTATTTTGAAATATGCATGTGATCTGATTCATGAAATTGCATCAACTCTGTTCCTAAGGAGGATGTAGTAAAGTAAAGGAGCACTGGACCATGAGTCAGAAGATTTGGTTTCTGATTTTAGAGCTCAACCCTATTAGCCACATGACCTCTGGCAAGCAGCAATTCTGTCTGAACCTAAATCTTCTCATTTGTTAAATGGAACTAATAATACCTACCCATTACTCTTCACAGGATGAGATAAAGTGGATAAAAAACTATCAAATGAAAGATGGTATTACATGTCACTACTTCATTACATAAACATTTTAAGTCTTGCAATGATTGTACTTTGTTCCACTTTGATACAAAAGGCAGCTTTATAACCAGCAATGTATGATGCCAGTTTCCCTGGTAACAAGTAAATTTGCTCACTGCTTTGAAGATCTTTGTATCAAAAAAAAAGTTTTAAAAAATCTCTCTTCTTTACTGCTTCACTGCTTTTAATTTACCGCAAAAATATAAAGATGGTGTCAGCACAGTACTATTACCACAACATGACACTGGACGGGAAGAGAAAGCTATAGATCAATTTCAATAAGTAATACTGCGGTAAAAGCCCTAAATAAAATGTCAGCAACTAGAATCATCAAAAGAATAATGTATCCTAACAGAGTAAGAGTAAAAATCACCCTAGGTTCCTACGGATAAGTTAGCATTAGAATATCTACTAAAGTAATTTACTAAATAATAGATCAAAGGTAAAAAACTTTAAACATTTCAATAGATGCCCCAAAATGCATTAGAATAAAATAAACAACCATTCCCAAACAGTTCCTAATAAAGTGAAGAAAAAGAAAAAAGAAAAATCTCATTATTAGCAGATTATGCATTATTTGCAGACAATTATGAAATAAACAAGAAAAGGTGCCGAAAAACTGTTACAATAAATTCAGTACATAGGCAATTCACAAAATTAACTCAAAAATCAATAGTTTGCCTACATACAATTAGTTAGAAAACGTAATGTGAAAAAATGTTCCATTTATTATAAATGGAACCAAATAAACCAAATTGCAACCAAATAAAAGTAAATCCAGTATAAACAACAAAAATTGTAAAGGACTCCATGAAGAAAATCTTAATCTCTGTTGAAGGACAGAGAAGATTGGAATAGGAAGACTCAATATTAGCAGGAATCATGAGGAGGAGGATGAGAGCAGCTTTATCAGTCAGGCTCCCAGCAGGAAACTATGACAAAAGCAAAGGGGTAACTGAAGAGAAATTCATGAAGGGACCACTTCCTGAGATCTGGGCAGCGTGAAGCACCCAGGGCTAGCAGTAACAGGAAACTGTACTGCTGGAACCTAGTGAGGACTCTCCCTGTGGGAGGGAAGACAAGAAGTGACAAGTGGCCTTGGGAGACAAACACAGCCCTCTAGGGAGAGAGGCTGGGAAATATTCCCTAACCTCTCTTTCCTCTACTCATCCATCTCCAGCTAGGCCTCCTACTGGAGCCAAACCCAACCAGGAGCCAGAGGGAAAGAGCAGCTGGGTGTGGTCAGCCTCCTTACGCAGAGAGCAAGATGAAGAGAGAGGGGAGAATGTATTTGAAGGAGCAAGAAGAATATCCAGCATAGCAGCTAGTCTCTTGACTGTGGATGCCAGGCACTGCTCCAAGCACTTTATCTGGATTAATCCTTTTAATTCTCACATGGTCTACTAATGCCAATTTACTCCAAACTACAAATCCAAACAATCATAGTAAAAATACCAGTGGGATACTTTATGGGCAGTGAGAGGGAAGAGAGGCGTTTTTGACAAATGGTAAGTTCTTCTAGAATGATAAACATATATGCAAGATCAGGTAGAGAAAAAAAGATGAGAACAGTCCTATCAACTATTAAGATATCAATAAATTATTAAGCTATTAATTAAAACAGTGTGATACTAACACATGAATAGATACATCAGTGAGACAGAATAGAAAGTCTAGGAATAGACCAAAATACATGTGATACACGATTCACATACGATAGAGGTGGTGTTTCAAATAACCTGGGAAAAGATCCATTATTTAATAAATGATTAAGGGGAAACTGGCTAGTAAGTAGAGAGCAAAAAAAATGAGAGACCTATCTTATTCCTTACACCACAATATACCCCAGAAGGAGCAAAGATTAAAACATGAGAAACAAACTGTGGACGCAAAATCATAAAGAACAATGTAAACTGCAGAAGAACACAGGAATGAATGCATTTATTATCCTGAAGCATAGAAGATAATACTTTAAGCATGACTGTGAACTAGAAGCCTTAAAAGAGAAAAAAATGACACATTTAACTAAATAAAACTGCTACACACAAACCACCACCATAAAAAAGTCCAAAGAGGAGAGATGGGAGAGGGGGGGATCATGGGAGGTTTCTTGGAGAGTAGGATGTGCATTGGTGCTTCAGCAATGCACTGCAGGCCCTGACTTCACCACAATGCAATATATTAGTAACAACGTAACAAAATTACACCTGTAGCCCATGAATATGTATAAATAAAAAATAAATGGGAAAAAAGTAAAAAGACAAGAGATTAAATATTGGTAATATTTTAATTGAACCTTATTTCCCTAATATATTATTCTTGCAATGTAATAATAATTGCCAGGTACATATTTTTTAAAAATACAAATGTCCTAAATATAAAAATATACACAGAATCACTTATAATTAAATAGAAGCAAAACAAACCTAACGAATCATCTTTTTATTTTAGCCTATTAAATTGGCAAGCAGTAAAAAGATTGATAATACCTTAGCACCAAGAGCGTGTGGAGATAATGAGAAAGAAACAACAGACATTCTCATTATTCAGACTCTCACTAGCCAACTCAGGAACTGAATAGATCAGGATAAATTTTCAAATGAACCCTCATCATATGGACTGTCCCTACTCTTGCTATCCAAACCCCAGGAACTAAACAGATTTGGATGACACCGCATCCATCACTATTTGAACTCACTGTGCTAATTCAAGAAAAGTGAAGTTTGGACAAGGGAAACACTGTTAAAGCTTACACAGAGTTTTGTAGTAAGAATGTAAATTGGTATGACCCTTTTCAAAGATATCAAAATTGTAAATGCACATAGCTTTTGACCCAAGTTCTTCTACTTCTAGAAATATATGTACCACAGATATACCAGCACGGGAATGTAAAGATATGTATGTACAAGACATTTACTGCAGCACTATTAGTAAGTGCTATAGAAAAAAAAAAACATCAAAATAACTGTTAGCCTAAATATCTTGAACAGTGGAGACCTCATTAAATTACAGTACATTCATACAATGAAAGCCTTGAGATGCTGCTTTTCCAGATGATTAGTACATACTGGGAAAGGCCACCTAGTCAATCTTTAGACCAGGAACAAATATGTAATTGTAAATGTAACTGAAAATAATAGTTGATTTTCAAGACTTTGACTTGAAAAATAAACCAAAATTATAAAAACAAGTTTAAATTAGTTTATATTTAACAAAATTTGTTATAATTTCAACTACATGCACATTCTTAGAATAAAAAAATCAAGTGTTGACTTTTCTATTGTAATCTTTTCAGCAAAATTGTATAATGGCACTACAAAATATCCTTCATGTTTTTTTTTATCACAGAACAATCACAAAGACATTTTTGCAAAAATACTGAAAGGTTCTATCCATTTTTCCTAAGGGCCTCTCTTTAATTATTTGATAATCAAATCAGGCTTCTATTATGTCATCAGCTTAAAGCATCTATTATGTCATCATCCTTGATAATTTTCTCTTCTTCAATTGTCAGTCCTGTCATTAGCCTTGAGTTCTTTAATATCATACCCATTAACTTCATAAAAACCTACATACCTTGCAAGATACACAATTTCAGGTTGCAACTGATTTTATTGTCTTTTATTAAAATGTTAATGAAAGGATCAGGAGCAACATTTGAGTGGGAACAAATCTTAAAAGCAGTGCTTTCACTACTGAAAATTTTTTCTTCTGAAGACCTTGGCTTACATAACCAACCTAGTAACACAGATACTAAGCAGATATTAAATAAGAATGACATATCTGTCATGCTGATATAAAGATGTTCAAGATGTATGTATTTATAGAATATGATTCTATTTGCTTAAAAATGATTTTCATATTTCATAATTATACATATAATACATATCAAGATACCTATATTAGAACAAATTTTCAGAAAACCATTCAAAAAACTATAAACATTGCTTAACTCTGGGGAATTGGTAGGTAAGAAGAGGTTCTCTTTTTTTTTTTTTTTTTGAGACAGAGTCTCACTCTGTTGCCCGGGCTGTAGAGTGCCGTGGCATCAGCCTAGCTCACAGCAACCTCAAACTCCTGGGCTCAAGCAATCCTTCTGCCTCAGCCTCCCGAGTAGCTGGGAC
>CAUYRT010078472.1:0-25934 GCA_963574885.1 Lepilemur ruficaudatus
AGTAGCTGGGACTACAGGCATGTGCCACCATGCCCGGCTAAGTTTTTTTTTCTATATATTCTTAGTTGGCCAATTAATTTCTTTCTATTTATAGTAGAGACGAGGTCTCACTCTTGCTCAGGCTGGCTTCGAACTCCTGACCTTGAGCGATCCACCCGCCTCGGCCTCCCAGAGTGCTAGGATTACAGGCGTGAGCCACCGCACCCGGCCGGTGAATTGTTTCTTTGGTGATTTTTTTTCTTTTTGTCTTTATGATGAATTTTGCTTTCCTTTAAACTTTGTAACTATGAGGATTCCAATATAAAATCCCACATAGCAAAGACTCCCTCTATAACAATCTTTAAAAACACATATGTTCTTTATATATCTAAAAGCAGGTAAGCTGAAAGCTATATTTTCTCTCTCTCAAAACCACAAAGAGAGTCACAACTTATTTTTCATTTGTCTGTGGCAAATGATTTTTTTCTTTTTTGCCTCTAACCATCAGTGGTTCTTTCTGAGGAAGGTCAAATAGTGATGGGATGAGGTGTTTATTGTCATAATAAACAACAGAAATGTGACGGGATAACATCTCCCTTGGGGCTCTGCAGTTAAGGTGTATCATTTATTCTCATCCATTTACCAAACACTGTCAGGAACTCTGCCTAAAGCAATAGGACCTTACTCATCTGAAAATCACCTCTCTGTCATTTATAATGATCTCAAATTTCAACAAGGATCAGGAAATTTGAAAAACTGTCTCATGGAACCAAAATGCATGTGACAAGTCCACGTACAAAACCTCATGCACACTATCCATTGAAGAGGCCCTCAGGCCCTTGCTTAGAACAGATTCAGGCTCTGTTTGAATAGATAACCCTACCCACACAACTTAGAAGCAGAGAGGATTTCTTCTAGGCAAGCGTGCAGCTAATACTGACAAGGGTCAGCAGAGGGACCTAACAAGAGGGAAGAAACAGAAAACTATGAAAATTCATACTGAATAAAACCTGTAACTATTCCTGATTTAAAAAAACACATTAAAGCTATAAAAGGGCCTTTACATATATAATAAATAATAATACACTGTATACTGAAAGTCAAAAATCAACATTTTGCATTCTTTCAAAAAAGCAACAGGATAAGGATAGCCTAGACACTACTCGTACTTAATGTAGCAGGACAAATGCTTGTAACAGTTATCAGGGAAGGAAATGACAATAAGAAGCACAGGAATGGAAAAGTACCACTTTTTTGTTTTTGTTTTTTTAATAGATGATGAAATTCACATAGAAAATGGTAAACAATTTCTAGTGCTAAAAATGAAGATAGAGGATAAAAACACAAAACAAAGCCACAAAAAGCATTCAATAATTCATTAAAAGCAGATTAGTCGAATGTACAACTAATTGGTGCCAGGCATTCTTAATGAGCTAATGCTAAATATCTAGAAAATGCCATGAAAAGATTAAAGTATCAAAATTAGTTATGTGTATTAATTTATTTCAGGGTAGGAGATTTATTTAAAGAGACTAATGTAACTTTTTTTGAAGCAATAAAGGAAGACACAGTAATTGGGCAAAAATTATACTGGCTTCCTGATTGGAAAGACTAAATATTGAAAAATAAAAGTAAGTTCTAAATGAAATATAGATTTGGTGTAATACCAATTAAAAATTATTCCAGGTTTTAAAAAAACTTGACAGATTGATGGTAATCATAGCAATAACAACAATAATAACATTTATGAGCACTAACTGTGTATCAGGGAAACTTAACTTTTATATACATCTCACTTAACAGTCACAACAAACTTGTGAGGTGGGTATGTTTATTTTCCCTATTTTATACACAAAGAGACTAAATCTTCCTTGAGATATTTTAACTTGCTTAAAGTCACACAGCTGAGAAGCAGGTTTCAAATCGGGGCTGCTTTCTTCCATAGGCACTATAGCACGACTTCTAGAGTAGTGCTGTCCAGATGAAACATCAGGCAAACCACATATATAAATTTGTTTTATAATAGCCACATCAAAAAAGATTAAAAAGGAAAAAGAAGTGAAATTAATTTTAATAATATATTTCTATTTAATATCTCCAAAATACTATCATTTCAACATGTAATTAATACAAAAAATTATTGATGAGATAGTTAGCATTCTTTTTTCATATTAAATCTTTGAAGTCCAGTGTGTATTTTACACTAACAGAACACATCAATTTGAACTCTATTTTTCATCAGAAATACTTAGATTCCATAAAATTTACAGTTGAAAAGTAAGTACTCCCATCAGACAGAGGCAATCATTAAAACAGCTGGGTGTGGCCTTCACCAATGAAACAAAATAGAAATTCTAGAAAATCCTTTAAATGTCTGGCAGTTCCTCAAAATACTAAACATGGAGTACAACATGGTCCGGCAGTTCTATTCCGGGGTATATACCTTAGAGAAATGAAAATATAAGTCCACACAAAAACCTGCACGTGACTATTTCTAGCAGCATTATCCCTAACAGTCCAAAAGTAGAAACAACCCAAATGTTCATCAACTAATGACACGGATAAATAAAATACAATATTTCACAACAGGATATTCAGCAACAAAAAGGAATGAAATACTGGTATGTGCTATAAACTGGATGAATCTTGAACACATTGTGCTAAGTGAAAGAAGCCAGACACAAATAACCACATATTATAGGACTCCATTTATGTGAAATATCTAGAACAGACTAATCTATAGAGACAGAAAGCAAATTAGCAGTTGTCTAGGGCTGGGGGTGGGAGGTTTGGGAGGAAATGGGGAGTGACTGCTAATGGGGTTTCTTTTTGGAGAAAAGAAAATCTTCTGTGGTGATACACTAAAAATGACTGAATAGTATACTTTAAATGAGTTAATAGTATGTCATATAAATTGTACATCAATATAACAGTTAAAAATAAATAAATACATTTTTAAAAATATTCTGCGGGGGAGCTAACAATACAAATGCATGAAGAATGTACATAAATACACATGGTAAATACCCAGGTCTCACAAGTTCAAAGAAAATGAACTCACAACTTCATATGAAGAAATAAAGCTGGTAAATAATATAGAAAATGTGCAGCTTTATTAATTCAAGAAGCACAACTGAAAGGGCTACAGAGTACTACTGTGTGTCTACTAAAGTACCAAATATGAATAAAAATAATAAGCCTCAACAAGTGTTGGCCTAAAGATTTAAGGATGACAATATAAATTGGCTATTCAATCTGTCTAAGAAATAACTGGGGAAATTGTAATAATAATTTAAAATCTGATTATTCTCTTTGATCTTCTATTACGATTTTGACTGTTATACCTCAAGTCAGGACTCCACAGGAAAAAAATATGATATTATTTACACTACACTATGAGTTCCTAGAAGCCAAGGGTGGCATCTATTCATCTCTGTGTCCCCTGTGCCTCGTAAAGTCCTAAAACAGAGTATGAGCTCAAAAAACCCTGGCTCTTAAATATTCAAAAATATTAATCACAGCTTTATTTAGGATAGTGAAAACACTAAAAACTACCTGATGGGGAATAGATAAGTCAAACACAGCAAAGAATTACCCCAAAGACTCCACATCAAAATGTATCACAGGTCTATAAACTTCAGACACGTGAGGAAGCACAGCACAGAAAATGCCCTTCCAGAGCATCCTGTAAGCTGTGGTAGAACCCTCTTCCTAAGTGAGAGCTGGGATTACTCTGTCCCCTACAATTCCCATCACACACAGAACAAAAGTCAAACTCTTCAGCCTTGCCCTCATCGACCTGTGGCCTCAGTCCCTGGCCAGCATCCACCCACCTGCTCCCCTTCCCAGGCCTTCACTCCAGACTAATCCTACCTGCTATACCAGTTTTACCCTGGGCTCACGCAGCTGCCCCTGTAGCAAAGTGTGAGGCCAAGTCAAGGTCAAGCTCAAATGCCACATCTTCCTTCTCTGATTTCCTGGCTAGACATATATTCTCTCATCTCAGAGTTCTATCTATCTCTTACGGCCCAGAGCACTTCAATCTTTATTTAAAGCTATCTGAATCCATGTATTATTGCCCTTAATAGACTGCACATTCCCTGGAAGCAGAAACTACATTTCATCTACCTCTGTATTTCTCACATTGTAAGTGAAGATCTTTGCTCACGGGAAACATCAGTGCTTACTGGGTGAATAAATGAGCAAAACACTCATATACATATACAACATAGTACTGCTAATACATTTGTACCTCTAATATAATTAGCATGAGGTGAAAATGTATGTATAACCAGTAACAAATAACAATTTGAATATAAGCAGCCAAGTTCAAAGCTTGTCATTTTCTTTTATGTTTGCTTAATTTGATCTACAGCTCAGCCCTATGACTATTGTCCTAATCAGGACTCATCTCCACGTACTGGAGCTCAGTAAATGGTACCACGAGGATGATGACAATTGCTCAAGCCAGATCCCTGGAGTCATCCTTGATTTCCCCCACCCCCATATCATATCACTCACAAGAAATATCAAAAGATCTCTTAAAATGTCCATTTCTTTCCATCTCTATAGCCATCATTCAATTTTAAGCCCACATCACCAGTCCTGCTGACAGAATTCTGCAATAGGCTCCTAACTGGTCTGTCTACTCTTTGTTCTTGTCACTCCTACATGATTTTCCATCCAGCAGCCATACTGATTTTATAAACGCAACCCTATTCATATGTCTCCTCCTCTGACTGAATGGCCTAATTCTAAATCCTGTATATGGCTTAATACAGCCCCTGCCCATCACTCCAGCCTCTAAGACCAAGCCATTCTAGCCACACTAGTCTCCTTTGAGTTTCTCAAACACACTGGTCTTTTGACAAGCTCTTCCCTCTGCCCAGAATATCTTCTTCACCTCCAACACTTTCTCTCTCTCTCTCTATTTCCCCAATATATCCAATCATGCACTCTACCTTCCCAGCTCCTACTCAGTCTTCTGGTTTTTGGTGGAAATATGCTGAACATACCTACAGACTGATGCAGTCTCCTGTCCTCTCTAAACTGTAGTTTGTGTAGCAAGAACTGCATATTTCTTGTCCCATGTGCTGAACTCGGTGCCAGCCATAGAGTAAGGCTTAATAATTGTTTGGAGAAAGAACAAACCTTACTACGGGGTTTCAATAGAATTCATTTTGATGCTTTTCAAAGGGTAGACTAGGCTATCTGACACTTTCCATTTGGAAGGGTGCCCTCTTCAACAATGGTGAACAAATGACACCCCACTGTGTTGACTAATCCCTGGACAGTGTCAGTGGCTTTGGCCCAAAGTCTGGATTTGACATTTTATCCAAAGGCCATGTTTCTAGCTTTTGTTTGGAAACGGATTACCTAAGTACATGACCAAACTGTGGCCTCTCCTCATAGAGAACGTTTAATATTTGACAGTAAACTGAAGGAAATAATCTCTGTAACAAAATTTCCTCCTCTAAAGCATTTTATAAATATCAGACCAAACACTGATCTGAAAACATCTGTCTGCTGCCTTTGCAATGGCTTCAATCCATAAATCTGAGGTCATTTCTGTGGTCTTACACTGGAAGAACTTAAGACCTATAGTTACACTAATAAAATTCATATCAGATAACTGGATCTACCCTAAGGTAGAACCAGAAAAAACATGTTAAATTTATCATGTTTATAAACATGTCTTAGGTAGACTAATTCTATATTTTATGGGTCATAAGTTCATATTGAACTGATCAACAATACTGAAAAGGAAAAATACCAGATGAATCCTGATTATGTTTCAAATATTCTCTGGCTTTTTATCTGCTGTCTGATATGTTAGAAAATATATTTTACCTCTATCCTGTAACAACAAAGAATTTACCTTCAAGTTCCAGCAGGATGTGGAGAAACTATTTTGAATCTATGTTTAAACACTTTATTATGTTCAGCTTGAGTGATGTTAAAAGCTAAATCTGGTATAAACTGGATTTTGTAATTTAAAGTCTATTCAAAGAAAGCAGAAATAGAGAAAGCATTCTGTGCCCGAAAGAATTTAGCATGTAGTCACAATTATAGGAATATGCTTGTGCTTATCACAATTTCTAGGGGGCCATTCAATTCAGATATTGTGAGTATAGTGCTCCTACAGTTGAGAGGAGGAAATTCTTCCATTATTACTTTAAAAAGGGGATGTATGAAATAATGGCAACTCAGCAGATATAATTTGGGAGCCTTCCAGACTGTTCTTCTCAAATCTTTCCACTTTTGTCCGTGGGTCAAGAAGCAATAAAAAATCAGTACCTAAGGCTGGGCATGGCAGTTCATGCCTATAATCCTAGCACTCTGGGAGGCCAAGGCAGGAGGATTGCTTGAGCTCAGGAGTTCAAGATCAGCCTGACCAAGAGCAAGACCCCGTCTCTACCAAAAATAGAAAAATTAACCAGGTATGGTGGCAGGCGCCTGTAGTCCCAGCTACTTGGGAGGCTAAGGCAGGAGGATCACTTGAGCCCAGGAGTTTGAGGTTGCAGTGAGCTATGATGATGCCACTGCACTCTAGCCTGGGCAACAGTGCGAGAGCCTGTCTCAAAGAGAAAACAAAAAAACTCTAATAGCGCAGGTGCATGAAAGTTATCAACTTGTTTAGTAATGTTTGGAAATGAAAACAGTTATTTTTGACTAATTTACCCCTAGACAATTCACTTAAGGGCCAGAAATAAAGTTTAAATTTTATGGAAAAAATGCCAATTATAAGAAAAGTAAGTACAACTGGCTGAAATAATTGGAAGTTTTTAAAAGTCTGAAAACAACAGAATTGTTAAAATATCCATGTAAAATTATATGAGTACAGATGTACTTCTATATTTCCTTTTTCTGGACTATAGAAAATATTTCAATGTATTAATACTTCCTTCATTTCTTGTCCCAGATAGCAGCAAACTCAGAGCTAATGTTAGTATTATTCAAATGCTAAATCGTAGCATTTGAATGGTTGCAACCTAGTTGGTTTGCAACCTGTATATAACATTTCCATTTCTTTAATTTTCCTACATGTTAGAAAACGGTAAGCCATCAAAATTTCCTTTTGGAAGAAAGATGCATGGACATTTGAAATACATTTTAGTAAGTAAGACAGTCCCTTACTATGAAAGCCTTTCACCCATAAAAATGTATTGAACATCTATTACATACACTACACACTCTGTCAGGGCTGAGGATACTTTGTAAAACAAGATAGCCAGATCCCTGTCTCATAGGACAGGAGGGTTGGAGGAGAAGGGCCATACAATAAAATGGGGGAGGTAGCAATGAATAAATAAGTAAATGTACACATTATTATAAAGTATGAGCAGGAGGTAAGTACTTAGGAGGAAACAAACAAGAGGACGAACCCACTGTGCCTTGGGTGATCAGGAAAGGCCTCTTAAGGAAAGTGATGTTTAAGCTTAATCTGAAGAATAAGGAGTTGCCATGAAAAGAGAAGGAAAAAGAACTTTCTAGGCCAACTGAACAGCAAAGTCCCTGAGATAGGCAAGAGCTTTATTAGTTCCAGGAACTGAATGGAAGCAAAACAATGGAGAATGGTGATCAAGAAAGCAAGAGGAACAAGATGAGGTTGGAGTGCTGGGCTGGGGCCAGATGCTGAGGAGACTTGCAGGCTGTGGTAAAGTGGTAGGTGAAGGGCTTGGGGTGTGATGGGGCAGGGTGGAGCTGGGGGCCCGTGCAGACAGGAACATTTTGCATTTTGAAAAGTCCACTATAGCTGCAGGGTGGATAATCAGCTGGAACAGGGAAAGGGTAAGGGAGTGACCTTGGCAGTGCTCCCAGGGACAGGGAGGTGGATAGATCTGAGATATGTCTGATGGCAAACTGACAGCAGCAGCTGATGGGGTCTGTGCAGGGGCTTCAAGGATTCAGGATGCCTCACAGGTTTCTTGAGTAAGCAACTGGCTGATAGGAGGTACCATTTACTCTATTCCTGGGAAAAGTAATTACTTACCCCAAACTTAGCTTTTTTGGTTATTGGTCATTTTCAAGTAATCTGAAGACACCAAAGTTACAGGATTAGAGATGAGAAGCGATTTAAACAAGGCTACATGTGATTTATCCTAGAAACACAAAAATGATGTCTCCCATGGGCACTGAAAACAACCTTTCTCCCTTCTCTTTCTCAAACACTTGAAAAGCAAAACTCTCTAGACACATGGAAAGATGTTTAATGTCATTAGCCATCAGAGAAATGTAGATCAAAACCACAGTGAGATACCACTCTACACCCACTAGGCTGGCTACAATAAAAAAGACAAATAGTAATAGCAAGTGTTGGCAAAGATGCAGAGGCACTGGAACCCTCACACACTGCTGGTGGACATCTAAAATGGTATCGCCACTTTGGAAAACAGCCTGGTAGTTCCTCAAAAGACTAAACATAGAGTTACTGTATGACCCAACTATTCTACTCCTAATTATATACTCAAGAGAAATGAAAACATATGTTCAAACAAAAACTTCTACACAAATATTCATAGAAGCATTATTCACAATAGTTCCAAAGTGAAGATAACTATAAGGTTTACATTATACATATTATATATATTTGTAAAATTTGGGTTTATATACCTATCCCAATGTTTATATCAACTGATGAATGGACAAAGAAAATATTCCACAATGGAATATTATTTGGCAATAAAAATGAAATACTGATCCATGTTATAGCATAGATGAACTTTGAATACATCATGCTAACTGAAAGAAGCCAGTCACAAAAGACCACATATTGTATAATTCCATTTGTGTGAAATATCCAGAATAAGCAAATCTACAGGGACAGAAAGTAAATTAGTGATTACCTGGGACTGGGGGAGGGGTGAATAGAAAATGACTGCTAATGGGTATGGGATTGCTTTTCGGATTATTGAAAATATTCTAAAATTACATTGTGGTGACAGTTATACAATTCTGTATATATACAAATACATACTCAAAATCATTGAATTATACACTTTACATGGGTGAATTTTATGGTTCGTGAAATACATCTCAAAAAAGATGCGGGAAAAAACTTGCTAGAGGTTTTTTTTTTTCATTAGCTTACTTTTATGTTCTGTGAGAGAAGCAGGGTGTTAGAGAGTTCCAAGGTCAAATATACAGGCAACATCAGGGTAAACACGTCTCTTTTCTGAAGGCTTCTCAGAGCCTTTAATTCCTATTATGTACACAAGGTGCACAATAAATCACCAATATGGGGTAGAAGTGGGATATAGGCTGCATTATTTCCCAAACATATCTGGCCACAGAACTTTTTTTAGCGGAGCAGCATCACACAGGACTAAGTTTTGCAGAGCCCACTCTGGGAAACCATGTGCTTAGTAATTTTCCCATTCACTCATCAAGCACTACTTGACCCCTACAATGCTCATGCAACTCAATCACTTCTGGGCTATAGAGATGAGGTCAGTACTTCCTTTGAACTCATAGAAAGCAGGTCTAGAAGAAAGAAAAGGAATGTGTCAAATAAGTTGAACACATCAGGAGAAGCACAACGCCAGTGCTATGAATCAAATACTGTGGGGCCCAATGAGAGAGATTAATTCTGACTATGAACTGGGGAACCCTTCATAGAAGACCCAGCACTTCAGCCAGGCTTTCAACTGGGAGTGGGCTGTGGACACATGGAGATGGGAGGAAAGGATCTGGCATGGGAGCTTAGGTCCCAGGGATAAAGGGGAGGAATGGGTGTGTTTGTAGTAGGAGAACAATGAGAAGTTTACTTTAGCTTGAATATGAATGAAGCATAGTAAGATAAACAGCTGTAAAGGACTATGGGTTGATCTTGGAGAGCCTTGAAATGTCAAACCCCAAAAATATTAATATTTAAACTTCATCCTCTATGAAATGGAGACCCATGGCAGTGAGAGTGGTCCTAAACAAGTCACTCTTTGAGCCTTACGGGTTTAATCTGTAAAATGGGGCTCATTCTGCAAGCCTTATCTGACCTCCCTGTGTGAGGATCAGAGAACTTGGACCAGGCAGTGTAGCCCTGAGCAAATTTTATTACTCAGCAGTAGAACAGCTGTTTCCAGTTCCTTCAGAAGAATGTGTGTCTCAGAAACACCTGACACATGATATTTCATCTCTGTGTCAGGGTCAGATGGGAAATCTGAGATGGAAAATGAACGCTTTGAAACAGAACATATTTTAAAGTTCTCCTGTAGCAGTCAAATCAGATCTATATTTGATTTCATTTTATTTTGTTTAGAATGAAATAGGGACTGCAAGGAAGGAACAGCTGCTGGAAACAAAGACAGGGAAAGAATATAAACAGCAGATTGCCAGACTTTCATGTCAAGTACTAAGACAAGGAGTGTGTGTGTGTATGAGGGACGGAGGGTGGGTAGGAAAGAGAGAGTATATGAGCGTGTGTTCTAGAGAGTATACATGCACGTGTGTCCGAGTATGGATGAGTGTATTTGTGTATACAAATCTGTGTGAGAGTGTGCTTGTCTCTGTTAATGTGTGAGTTTGGGGTGAGTGTCTCTGTGTATGTAGGTGCATGCTGGGGGTAGAGGTCCACAGAAAAGGTACTCCAGCAAAATTGCTGACCTGGTTACATTTCTCCTACCATATGGTATAGGAACAAAGCAAGCTGGAGACACTGATCCCAAGGTACTGCCAGGACTGGCAAAACTCCTCCCACAGGGACACCAAACCTTTATAGGCAGAAATCTCTGCTATCCCAGGAGCCTTACCCAGCTGAGCTGTCCCGGGAGCGCCGAAGCCATCTTGCCACCATTTGTTCTATTCTGTGTGCTTTCCGTGTCTGGAATAAACTGGTCTCCAGCTCTTCCATTTACCTAAAAGGAAGAAGAATGTTCTTAAGAAGCTAACCTAAATACTGTAAAGAGGATTCTGGCAAATCAGTATGACGTTTCCTGTATATACCCATTTTAAGACACACTGATCAAATAACTAGTGTTTTCCTTCTATAGAAAATCATCATAAATGGGTACTCAGTGTCCACAGAGTGAACAACTTTAGTAACCCTCTGCCCTAAAGAGAGCCTTGTGATAAACAGGTTGGCTTAATATCTTAAAGAGTTAAACCTAAGGGATAAAAGGATGAAACAATAAAATAGATACAGTTTCTCAAACTTTGTGAAGAAATACATAGGAAGAAATATACCTCACTGTATTTGTCCTCCCTCCCTAGCTACCTGTGCAGCCCTGGACAACCCAGTTTGGTTTTGCCTTTATTGGGAAATACATGTTCATGGAAGCATTGTTAATCACATTGTATATATCTTCTGAGTGCTGCTTCTTTTGCTCAATATTTTCTATTTAATTTTTGAATAGGTAATTCACTTGTACCACTCAACATGAACCTATAAAAAAGATACACAGTTAGCATATTGTGCTCTTATAGATTTGTTAAGAGGGTAGATCTCATATTCCGTGTTCTTATCAAAATAAAAAATACACAGACAGTGAAAAGTCTCTCTTCTATCCTTACTTGCCCCCATCCACCTAGTTCTCATGTACACACATAATCACTGCTCTTTTTCTCTATTTGTCCTTCCAAAGTTTCTTTATGCCTATACAAGAAAATATAGGCATTGCATTTCTTCTTCTTAACACAAAGGGTAGTACACCATGCACATTGTTCTGTACCACGCTTTCTTCTCCTTAGCATATATATCCTTGATATCTTTCGACGTCAGTAAATAGAGTGTTCCTTCATTCTTCTTGAAAACTACTGAGTATTCCATTGTATGAATGTACTGTAATTTTAAAAGTAGTCCTCTGTTGACAGACGTTTGGGTTACTGCCAATCTTTTCCTATTATAAACAATACTGCAATGAGTTATGTTGTACATATATCACTTCTGCATGTATGTAACTGTATATCCGGATAAGTTCCCAAGTTTTAAATTGCTAGGTCAAAAGTTACACGTATTTGCGCTTTGATAGATATTGTCAAGTTACCAAGAAAACATACACATGCGCTTGAGATTAAAGTCTCATAAAGCAATATGTATTGATATTTTTCTATTCTATTTTACTTTTCAAAATACTAGTCTCAACTCACTAATTTCATAATCCAATAAATAAATCATACAATATAAGGTACAGCATTGGGAAATAAACATGGATACAAAGCAAATAAAAAAGAATTATAAGAGACTAAGTGGCTTAACACTACACAAATAAATACATTTGAAAACTCTGATGACATGGATGGCTTTCAAGGAAAATATAAATTATCTAAGATGACCCTAGAAGTGATAGAAAAATCTACAAAGACAATTATCATAGAAGTGCAATTTGTTAAAGAGCTAATCTCCCCCCACTAAGAAAGCCAGGGGCAGACAGGTTCAAAGGTAAATTCTTATACATCTATATGAAGCACCCCCAATGGTTTTTTTATTTTAAATAATCTTTTATTTCAGAATACTTTTAGATGTATAAAAAGATTGCAAAGATAATACAGAGTGCCCATATACTCTTCATTCAGTTTCCCCTAATATTAACATCTTACATAACCATTGTACCTTTGTCAAAATTAAGAAATTAACATTGGTACAATTCTATTAACTATAGACTATATTCAAATTTTACCAGTTTTCCCACTAATGTTCCTTTGCTGTTCCAGGGTCCAATCGAGGATACTATGCTGCCTTTAGCCAGCTTAGTTAATTTTTTCCCCAATGCTATTTCGACTGTTCTAGATCATAAAAAAGTAAAGTTTCCAATTTTTTTTCTCTTTATTTTATTTATTTTTTTTAATATATTTTTTTTCTTGGTGCCATGACTCGGATTCGAACTGTCCAAATTCTTTTTAAGGAGCCAGCAGAACATTGATACCAGTTCTGGCAAAACAATATCACAAAGTAAAAATGCAATCTCCCTTACAAATATAAATCTGCTACATAAAATATTAGCAAATAGAATCCAGTAGCAATCAACAGAGTAATAGTGGCATCTATCCCAGGGGTACAAGGAAACAGAACTAACCAGGATATAAAAATGAAAAGAGAGCCTGGTGTGGTGGCTCACACCTATAATTCCAGGGCTTTGAGAGGCCAACAGGAGACGATTGCTTGAGGCTAAGAGTTCAAGACCAGCCTGGACAACACAGCAAGACCCCATTTCTAAAACAAAATTTTTAAATTAGCTGGGCATGGTAGTGCACACCTGTAGTCCCAGCCACCCACGAGGCTGAGGCAGGAGGATTCCTTGAGCCCAGGAGTTCAAGGCTGCAGTGAGCTATGATCATTCTACTGCACTTCAGCACTCCAGCCTGGGTAACAGAGCAAGACCCTACCTCTTAAAAAAAAAATTAAAAAAAGGACATTCAAACTGATCACTTTGAAAACCTGGAGACATTCTTTTCAGGCAAATGGAAGACAAAGACATTTATCCATACAAATTAATGGATAAAAAGGTTAGCATGGCCGTCGTGGTGGCTCACCCCTGTAATCCTAGCACTCTGGGAGGCCAAGGTGGGAGGATCATTCAAGGTCAGGAGTTCAAGACCAGCCTGAGCAAGAGTGAGACCTCATCTCTACTAAAAAAAATAGAAAGAAATTAGCTGGACAACTAAAAATACGTAGAAAAAATTAGCTGGGCATGGTGGCGCAAGCCTGTAGTCCCAGCTACTTGGGAGGCTGAGGCAGAAGGATTGCTTAAACCCAGGAGTTTGAGGTTGCTGTGAGGTAGGCTGATACCACAGCCCTCTAGCCCAGGCAACAGAGCAAGACTCTGTCTCAAAAAAAAAACAAAAACAAAAACAAAAAAAAGGCTAGCATGGACATAGGATGCAACCAAAAATAAATTCCATTTAGATCAAGTGATGTGGAAATCTAGCTTTATTTTACAATGGGGACCTCAGACTTGAATACTGTGCTTAGTTCTAGGCATCTTACTTTTTAAAAATGTATAGAAGGCTGCTCCAAAGGGAGTGAGTTATCTGCATTGATTGGTCACAATCAGTTACAGGTTAGACTTGTTCTACTCTTTCCTCCCTTCTCACTACTGTACTTGACTAATCTTTAAAAAAATATAAAAGGAATAATAGAGAGATTCCTATTTAAACATGTTGAACTGAAACAATGTCTTAATCTCTTCTTCCTAAATGCTATAAATCCCAGTAAAGGAATAAAAAAGGTATAAACCCATAGGATAGTGAATACAGGAGAGAAGACAACAACAGATAAAAGATGTCAACAGTGTTTGGAAGATAGAATGTTTGGAAGAGACGTAACTGAGTTTACAGAACAAAGGAAACAGAAACCTATGTGCCTTCAGAAAGGGATTCTGATGAAAAATGACCTGATTTGCCCAATGGCGCAGGAATTAGAGGCAGTAGGTACAAGAGAAAGCAGGAATGAGGGATAAGGCTGAAGAGATGGCAACAGGTCTCTGTAAGCAGCAGTTGTATTCACAGCCCCCATCCCACCCATTTTCCACCTAGACAACTATCCCTTTTTTATCCTCCTGGAGACAAGAGGTTTATTTGCTGGAAAAATCAAATAAGAGGAGCTTTGGGAAACTAGGCACAATAGAGGGTACAGGAATAAAAATAGAAGGATTAAGTAAAACTCTCTTTACTGAATGCCAAGATGTCCAGCCCCTTCTTTTGCCCAGTTCTCAGAACACAGGCAGCTAACACTTTATATCCTGCTATGGATTGAATGTGTGCCCCAAAGCTTAATTCCCAATAGTGTTGAGAAGTGGGATCTTTAAGAGGTAATTAGGTCATGAGGGCTCTCCCTCACAAATGGATTAATGCCATTATTGTGGGAATGGGTTAATTATTGAGGGTGTGGGTTCCTGATAAAAGAAGGAGTTCGGCCCCCTTCCACACTCTCTTGCCCTTTCACCTTCTGCCATGGGATGACATAGCAAGAAGGGCCTCACAAGATGCCAGCACCTTGATGTTGGACTTCCCAGCCTCCAGATCGGTGAGAAATAAATGTCTTTCTCTTTTCTTTTTCTTTTTTTCTTTTTTGTTGAGATAGAGTCTTGCTCTGTTGCCCAGGCTAGAGTGCCATGGCGTCAGCCTAGCTCACAGCAACCTCAAACTCCTGGGCTCAAGCAATCCTCCTGTCTCAGCCTCCCGAGTAGCTGGGACTACAGGCATGCGCCACCATGCCCGGCTAATTTTTTCTATGTATTTTTAGTTGTCTGGCTAATTTCTTTCCATTTTTAGTAGAGACGCTCTTGCTCAGGCTGGTCTCGAACTCCTGACCTTGAGCGATCCTCCCGCCTCAGCCTCCCAGAGTGCTAGGATTACAGGCGTGAGCCACCACACTCAGCCAATTTATTTTCTTTATAAATTACCCAGTCTGGCCGGGCACGGTGGCTCATGCCTGTAATCCTAGCACTCTGGGAGGCTGAGGCGGGAGGATCGCTCAAGGTCAGGAGTTCGAGACCAGCCTGAGCAAAAGTGAGACCCCATCTCTACTATAAATAGAAAGAAATTAATTGGCCAACTAAAGATATATATAGAAAAAATGAGCCGGGCATGGTGGCGCATGCCTGTAGTCCCAGCCATTCGGGAGGCTGAGGCAGAAGGATTGCCTGAGCCCAGGAGTTTGAGGTTGCTGTGAGCTAGGCTGACGCCACGGCACTCACTCTAGCCCGGGCAACAGAGTCAGACTCTGTCTCAAAAAAACTAAAAAAAAAAACGAAAAAGAAGTAGACATTTTCTCCCCTTTATGAAAATATGAGATTTAAATGTTTCATTCCTGTGGTGGACATCATGATGTGCTGCCAAAATGCCCCTTCAAGTAAGGACTTGTCACAGCTACTGGATCCACTGCTGCTGAGTCTTTGGTACCTTCAGGATTGCTACATTTGCAGAGAGCCACCTTGCCCAAGGTTAAGTTTCTTCCCAGGGTGGCCCACATCCAATTGCTGATCAAAGTAAGGGTATAATAATCTGACCATCTTAGCTCAACTTGAAACAACTCTCAATCAGTCAAATCTAATATCCCAAACTCCCTATGGGACTTGCATAATCTCTCTCTGCCCAATCCTGCTTCCTTCCCCTCGATTCCACAAGTGTTAATCCCAAGGGCACTCTAATAAATACCATGCCTGTTAAATTCTGTCCCATAGTCTGCTTCCCAGGAACCCAACCTGTAACAGTTAGTGCTAGGAGTGAGGTGTGAGAAAGCAGTTGCTAAGATGGGGTTTTGGAACATGATCACTAGCTGTCTACATGACAGTAAGTACCCCTGTCACAACATTACAGTCCAGCTGTTAAAACTTTCATGTGTGGTGAATGGGTTGGTATACCAGTGGAAGGGTATATATTTACTGGTATGATATATCAGACATTTGAGAAATATAGGGAAAATAGCAACTATAAGGACAATGGAATTGGGTGGTACTATGGACTGAAATGTGTCCCCCCAAAACATACATGTTTAAAGCCCTAACCGCCAATGTGATCATGTTTGGAGCTGGAGCTTTTAGGAGGTAATTAGGGTTAAATTAGATTACGAGGATAGGGTCCTAATCTGATAGGATGGGTGGCCTTATGAGAAGGGGAAAGAGATTCCCCCTCCCTCTCTCTCTGTCTCTCTCTGTCTCTCTGTCTCTGTGTGTGTGTGTCTCTCTCTCTGTCTCTCTCTCTCTATCTGTCTCTCCATGCACATACTGACGAAAGGCCATATGAGGATAAAGCAAGAAAGCAGCCATCTGCAAACCAGGACGAGAGTAGCCCTCACCAGGAACCAAGTGAGCTGGCACTTTGACCTTGGACTTCCTAGCCCCCTAAACTGTGAAAAATAAGTTTCTGTTGTTTAAGCCACTCAGTTTATGGTGTTTTATAATGATAGCCCAAGCTGACTAAGACAGACTTAAGACTATTGCTTAGCCAAATTGATGCACTGGAAGAAAGATATTGAAAAGGTGACAGTGGTTAATCACCAACTGAAAGCTAACAGTGAAGCTATTCATAACTCACAAAATGGCTCTCATCTGCAGTGGGAAGCCAAAATAAGCTAAAGAACAAATTCAATCAAAGTACCCAAACTTCAAAGAAGATTAAACTTCTAATCAAGACAGGTATATCAAGCCAAAGTTAGAGCCCTAGTTGGGAAAGAATAGGGCTTGACACATTAGATGAGGACATTCCCAGAAGTGTCCCACCCCTCTCTATTAAGACATATCCCTCTCCCCTTGCTTGGATATGGTACAGAGACCTCTCCCCGTCAAAATGACAAATGTCCCACAACCCTCAAGATTTTTTCTCAGGTTGTCTCCTGTCCAGTATGCCTTAATTAGCGTTAAGTCTCAATGTGCTGGATATGATAATGAAGGAAAGGAATTGTAACTCAAAGGATCTGTAATACCTAGCCAGTATGAACTGGGATAATATGTAGGGGATTAAATTTTGAGGGTGCCTAATGAAGAGGAAGGGAGCATAATGTTGAATAAGGGAGACATATATTTGGGAGCACTCTCCCAGTACTCACAATTTAAAACCATAACAAGAACTCCAGAAAACAGTGTGAATTTGTTACTAGGATGGCTTCTAGAAGCATGGAGAAAGTGAAGGTTCATACTAAGCAAGGTTAAAACACCATAGTTGCCATGACAGTAAAAGAACAAATTTAAAGAATCAGAAAATTGGTTATGCTAGAGAGCATATGCTATGTAAAGATGGAAAACCCATCATACGATTAGTTTATAGAAGGCCAGGAGGATACACCACATTTCAAGGCCATTAGAAATACACTGTTGTTAGGAACATCAATATCACTAAGATGTTCCGTGGTGACTTTCTATAGGCAAGAGCTTATGGTAAAAGAGACTATTAAAGAACTAGGTCTGTTGATAGAAACAGGGATAATAGGATCCCAAAACAATAGAGAACAGGTTATGATGTTTAACTGTCAGAAGTCAAATTGGACAATTATCATAATATATGTTCAGAAGGGCAGTCAGGGAGAGGTGACCTACAGAAAATACTATGGAGATAATTAATATAATTTGGTATCCTTAGGGAAATAATAGATAGGAAGCCAAAGAGGGCACTATGCACTTCGTATCATCAAACGAATTTAAGGATGTATTACCAGGAGACTGAGGCAGTCACCATATTTAAAATAATGATTCCTTGACAAGATTCCAAACATGGATCCATTTTTAGACAAGGAGCCCATTAACTCAAGGAGAGATCAACTCTCCATGAAGAAATAACCTGCAACACCACAGTGCAAGTATAAAGACTTTCTCAATTCCTCCCCAAATGTTGTTCCAGAACCTTTGGACTTAAGGCCATTTACTCATATAGCTGTGCACTAGGAAAATGGTAGTACCTAAACATTTCAAGGACTCTTGGTCACAGAGTCTGAATTAACATTGATACTTAGAGACTGAAAAAATCATCACAGTCCCCCATGTTAGAGTAGGTGCACATGGGGGCCAGGTAATAAATGAAGTCCTACCCCAGGTGCTATGGTCTGAATGTTTGTAATGCCCCCAAATTGATATGTTAAAACCTAATCCCCAAAGTGATAGTATTAAGAGACGGGGTCTTTGAGAGGTGATTAGATCATGAGGGTAGAGCCCTGATGAATGGAATAAGTACCTTATAAAAGAGGCCTGAGGGAGCTGCTCTACTCCTTCCATCATGTAAGAACATAGGAAGGTGCTCTATGAGGAAAAGGCCCTCACCAGACAATGAATCTGCTGGCACCTTGATCTTGGACTTCCCAGCCTCCAGAACTATGAGAATTAAATGTTCATTATTGATAAGCCACCTAGTTTATGGTATTTTATTATAGCAGCCCAAATGGACTAAGATACAAGGTCCAGATCACAGTGGGTCTACTCACCTATAGACCCACATGTTGGTCATTTCCACAGTTGTCAAATATATAATCAGAATAGACATACTTCACAGTTGGCACAACCCCTCATCAGGTTCTCAGCCTATGAAATAACAACTATCACAATGGTGAAGGACAAATTGGAAGCTTATGAAACTGACCTCCCCTAGCCAAGATAGAAATCAAAAACAGTAGTGTTGGAGAAATGATGGAAATTAGTGTCATGCTGGTATGGTCTGAATGTGTCCCCCATAAGGATGTGTCAGAAACTTAATCACCAATGCAACAGTGTTAGGAGGTGGGGCCTAATTAGAGGTGAATAGGACACTAGGGCTGAGTAAGTGAATTAATGCTTTTATTGTGGGAGTGGATTTGTTATAAAAGGAGGAGTTTGGTAACTTGATGGGGATTGCATTGAATTTATAAATCACTTTGGGTAATATGGACATTTTAACAATGTTGATTCTACCTATCCATGAGCATGATACATTTTTCCATTTGTTTATGTCCTCCATGATTTCTTTCCTCAGAGTTTCATAGTTCTCCTTGTAGAGATCTTTAACCTCCTTGGTTAAGTATATTCCTAGGTATTTTATTTTCTTTGTAACTATTGTAAATGGTATTCCAGGAGACTCTTGGTGGAATGTTTGGAGTTTTCTAGATATAAGATCAAATCATTAGTGAAGAGCGAGAGTTTGAACTCCTCTTTCCTGATTTGGATATCCTTAACATTCTTCTCTTGCCTGATTGCTTTGGCTAGGACTTCCATCACTATGTCAAATAAAAATGGTGACAGTGGGCATCCTTGTCTTGTTTCAGTTCTTATGGGGATCGTTTCAACTTTTCCCCATTCAGTATGATGTTGGCTGTGGTTTTATCATATATTGCTTTGAGATTTCTCAAAGAACTAAAAGTAGGCCCACAATTTGGTCAGCAATCTCACTGTTAAGTATGTAGCCAAAGGAAAAGAAGACTTTTCATCAAAAAGACATTGGCACTTGAATGTTTATTACAGCATAATTCACAATTGCAAAGATGTGGAATCAACCCAAGTGCCCATCAATTTATGAGTGGATTAATAAAATGTGGTATATGTATACCATGGAGAACTACTCAGCCATAAAAAAGATGAATTAATACCTTTTGCAACAGTCTGGATGGAACTGGAAACTATCCTCCTAAGTGAAATATGTCAAGAATGGAAAAACAAGCACTACATGTACTTACTATTAAATTGGAACTAACCAATGAGCACACATGTGCACAGAGGGAATTAAAACTTGTGGAAATCAAGCAGGGGGGAGGAGGGAATAGGGAAGGGGAATAAATCAACTTAATGGGTACTATTACACTATTTGAGTGACAAGCACACCTATAGCCAGGACTCAAGCATTAGAAAAATGATCCATGTAACCTAAAACATTTGTACCCCCTTAAAATTTTGAAACAGAAAAAGGAAGAGTTTGGCCCCTTTTACTCTCTCTCTCACCCTTCTACCATCTGCCATGAGATGACACAGCAAGAAGGCCTTGCCAGATGCCAGTCTATTGATGTTGAACTTCCCAGCCTCCAGAACTCTGAGAAATAAATTTCTGTGCACTTTAAATTACCCAGTCTGTGGTATTCTGTTATAGCAGCACAGACTAAGACATACTCCTAAAGATCTAAAGGATTCAAGGGTGGTGATCCCCATCATACCCATTTTATTCACCATTCTGGTCCCTACAAAATCCATACTGATCCTTGAGAAAAATACAAGATGTGGTGTCTTTGCTAGAGCAGAGTAATGTGGACACAAGTACATGGTATATAACCATTAATCTTAAAATTATATTCTTTTCCATCTCTCTTGGGAAAGAGAATCAGAAATAGTTCTCATTTACATGGAATAGATAAAAGTTTACATTTACTATTATCCCCTAGGGTTATGTTAATTTTCTCACCCTCTGTCATAACATACTATGTCATAAGAACTGTAAATGGACTGAGATTTTACCCCATTTGCAAGCTATCCTGCCACTTTCATGGATGCTTGCAGAAGACATGAGACTCCTGGGTCAGAGTCAGAAGACTTTATTGCTTGCAGCACAGCAAGTAGCAAGGGCTTTATGTTTGTACCAGTTTCCCTTGCCCCCGAGTACTATGAGGAAGATGTGGAGTGATCTAGATGGAAGCTCACATACAGTGAGTTTTTGTTGTGGCTGAGGTATTTTGAGTTTAGAGAACCCCAATGCTTTATCAAGCAATCTGCCCAATCTTTTCCCGAGAGGGAGACATTATCTTTATTATACAAGGCAGTAAACAAATCTATCATTTGCTCTGAAGAAATTTACTATTCTATTTTCTAAGGCTGTTCACTATACAAACATCCTTGAAAAGATAGTTCAGAGTAAAAGCTGTTGATGTGTTGATGTCTCTGTTCTTACGATGTGTAGAAATGCAAGAGATCCATGGAGAACTGTCTTCCAACTCTGAGCCTTGTAGGGTTGGAAGTACAGGTCCCCAAAGAAAACACAATTTTACCAGGGAACACAACAAGACTCGCGATAAGCAACAAGTTATATTTATCAACTTGGGCCCTTTGTGCTCTTTGCATCCAGGGAACAGCAGTCAAAAAGAAGAGCCACCATTCTGGCATCAGGAGAAGGTTACACAACAGAAGTATGGAAAAAATGTGTTTGGCATTCAGGTGATCCAACTGGGCACCTCCTGGCCCAATTTTGACCATAAGTGGACAAGTATATTCAACCCAAGTTTGAAAAGGACATAGTGACCAGGGGTTCATACCCTTCAAGAATGAGGGTCTGGGTCATGCCAACAAGTATGCTACTGAAACCAGTAGAGGTAATAGCTGACAAGGGAAACAATAAGTATCAGTTGCAGCCCTGAAACTAACAGCAATGACTGGCACTATATTTTGTTCGATAACCTTATTTTTCTAAATTTCTCACAAAAAAAAGAGGCTCACCTAATCCTGGTGTTCTGCTCCGAGAACATATATGAAGAAGTAGATCTGAACAGAACAAGACTGTGGTAGACACTGTGATATGCTGCTCAGGTCCCCCTTGAATGAAGGATTACTCCAACTTCTGGGAATGCTATTAGCTCCCTCAGGGATGGCCTCAGCTGCAGAGAGGCAGGCTCCTTCCCAGAATGACCCGTATCTAATGATCAATGCCAGGGTAAAAAGGCCTACCTGTCTCCAATTCAAGATAACTCCAAGGGGCCATTTCAGTTCCAGAACTCCCTGTGAGGTCAGGGGAGGCTATCATTTGGCTTTTAGCTCACCTTAACTTCTCCCTCTGTTCAATTCTGTTTCCTTCCCCTCTCTTCCACAGATGTTGACAAGAAGGGCACCCCTTAATAAATATCCTGCCTGTTAAACTTCATCTCGGAGTCTGCTTTCCAAGGAACTCAATCTGAGATAGCCATTTACAGTATATCCTTAGGATAGATTACTATGTACCTATTAAATAGATATAATACTTCCATATTATCTATTGGATTAGAAAGAATCCCAAGGTACATTAAGTTAAACAAAGTCAGGTTAACATAAACTAGGAAAAAAATCTGGATATATACTTTAGCGTTAACAGCAAGTATCTCTGGATAGTGGTTTTTATTTTCCTTTTTACAAGTTTCCTGTATTTTCTGAATATGTATATTTAGTATATGTTATTTTTATACTCAAAAAGTATAGCAAAGCTATTTTCATTTTGGAAAATCAACTTTATAGAAAATAGATAATCTCTTAAACATCTGTAATAGTAAATTGGTATAGATATTCTGGAAAGTAATAGCAAAGCTTTATAAAAACTACAGGATTCTAGAAACAATAAATTGGTATGGATATCCTGGAAAATTTTTTTCTTTTTTATATGTTTGTATATGTTCCAAATTTTCTTTCATAAACATGTACTATAATAATCATAGAAAAAATATTCTAAAACTAAACAATATTAAGTGTTTTATACATATGCATGTATTTATTTCCAGAAACCGAATAGAATTACAAATATCATTTTGTATTCTACCTCTGAGGCTATAACATTATTGTATTTAATTTGTTATAACAAATCATGAAAAGAGATAACATTAAAACACTAATGTTGATGTTTAAATAATTAAAGAGCTATTAAAAGAATTGCATCTAATTTCCACTTCTGAGAAGATTCTTTTAAGTTTGGGCTAAAGCACTGAATGATCCTTTTAAATGAATGGTCTCTAAGCATATGTGCCATAAGCATACATCTAGAACTGGAGACCGTGAGACCAAAGTCTATGAGGGTTCCTACTAGAAAGAATCAGGCTCCAGGAATCTGTATGTGCCTCCCAGAGGCTGAGACCAAGATAGACTGTGAGTCCTAAAAGGGATTTCCCCTCTGCCAGAAGTCAGGGGAACCTGAGAATGGACAAGTTCCTATAGGTCATGCTTTCATTCACTTAATAAATATATCTGAGTGCCTATTGTATGTAATGCCCCATGTTGGGTGTTAGGAAGACAATGATGAACAAGACATAGTCCCTACCCTCTTAGACATTTACATTCTATCAGAGGATAAAAGCATTAAACAGTTAATTATATAACAGCTACATTATATAATAAGTGACTAATTATATGAATACTAGGTATATAATAGCTATTCTAATTGTTATAAGTGCTATGAAAAAGTATAGGATTCTATGAAGCTACATAATTGGGGCACCAGACTTGTATGAGGATTATCAGAAAGGCAACTTCAAAGAAATGCTGCTTTAACTGAGACCTGAATATGGGTTGCCAGGGACGGGGGAACCACATGTACAAAGAGGCCCTTTATCAAAAAGAAACATGGAGCACTCAAGGAACTAAAAGAAGGTCAGTATGAATAGAAGGCAGAAAGCCATAGAATGCACAAAACAGTACTGGGTCCACTCTGGCCCCTCTCCAGCTGTACCCTTCCCATGGAGCGAGAAATTCACAGGGCCAAAGGGACGTGCCCATCTGAAGCCCGTACCATGCTTCTTTCTAGAATATATTCTGGGTACCCTGAAATTCTCTGCCCCCAAATGTCTCTGAATATGCTTCCAGGGCCTTGCAAGTCTCCTCCTAGGCCTGCCCTTTTGAATGTGGACCTAGTTACTGGTGTGCACGCTCCTGGTTCCAAAAGTTGTCGAAAGGGCAGCTATTTATCAGGGATGTGAAATGTGCAGTTTTGGGTGACCACATATGTGCACCTGAGGCGCCTGTGATGCTGAATGGAAACTGAGATGGGAAAAAATGTGAGAAGGGCCAGGGCTTGGAGCTCAGCTCTCCCTGAGCCAGAGACTTCATGTCTGAGAATTCTAAATGCAGACCTGACTAACCCTCTAGAGGAATCATGAATATATATTTATCAAAATAGGAGGATATTACATATTTTTGTATTCATCCCTCAGCTTATTTTATAACTTAAACATTTAGAAATTTGGTATGTGAGGCTCCATGTGTGTTCTTATTTCAGCGTGGTGGATGTTAGGATGAGCCTGACCTTATTTGTAAGTCTTATTTTGATTTTTATTCTAAGAACAATGGGAGATGATTAAAGGGTTGTAAACAAGAGAGTAATCTGAATAGATTTACAAAGATCACTAGATGCTGTATGGACAGTGGATTAGAGGTAGACCAAGGAAAATGTGGGAAGAAATCTTTTGAAGTAGTCCAGGCTAGAAAGGAAGGTAACCTGGACTAGTATGATAGTGGAGGAGATATCAAAGAGTATTTATGTATTTATTTATTTAGAGATAGGTTCTTGCTCTGTCGCTCAGGCTTGAGTGCAGTGGACTCATCATAGCTCACTGTAACCTCAAACTCCTGAGCTCAAGTGATCCTCCTGCCTCACCCTCCCAAGTAACTGGGACTATAGGCAAGTGTCACCATGCCTGACTAATATTTCTATTTTTTGTAGAGATGGGGTCTCGCTCTTGCTCACGCTGGTCACAAACTCCTGGCCTCAAGTGATCCTCTGGCTTTAGCCTCCCAGAGTGCTAGGATTACAGGTGTGAGCCACCACACCCAGCTTATTTATTTATTTTTATATGAGACAGGGTCTTGCTCATAAGGTAGTGGAAGAGATATCAAAAAGTAATTATTTATTTATAAGTTTTTAATATGAGACAGGGTCTTGCTATGTTGCCCAGGCTATACTCAAACTCCTGGGCTCAAGTGATCCTCTCACCTCAGAACTCCCAAGTAGCTTGGACTGCAGGCACTTGACTGTGCCCAGCCTTAAGGACTATCTTTAAGAGATTATTTGGCAGTGAAGTCACCTCCAAGAGACAAGGTAATCAATTAAATGTGAATTACCCTGGAATTTATGACTGGAACCATTTGATGGAGAGTGATACCATTTACTGAGATACTGAGATGAAAAAAAATTGTTTTTTGTTTGGGGAGGACAGGGTTATGTTCTAGCTAGAGCCATGGCAGTCACTTCTCTCAGTAGTAATCATGTGTTTGACAATTATAAATAATGATATTCTCTGATGAGATGGAGCCCTTCCCTTTATTTCTCTTGGATCAAATAGCTGATAGAGGGAGAGGAGACTTATTTGATGCAGTACCAGAGCAGGTGCCCATGGCAAGAATGGTCCACAAGTGCACTGGGGCCAGCACAAATGACTGCAGCTGTGGGTCATGAGGAAGGGCTATGCAGGTCAGTAGTCAAGAACCCAGCTCCAAAGGAACAGCAAAATCTATGCTGGGTGGGAATGGGGTAGGTGGGCTCCTCTGCTTTGCCCCTTGACAGGAACTGCATAGGTGAGAGTTGCCAGATTCACTGGTATGTGATGATGGGCTCACTGTCTGTAGAAACCTTCATGTAGTGTGGAGAATGACATGCATGAAGCCAGAGAAGGAAGAACCATCCTCAGCTCAGAAGAAGACTGATGGTTGCTCCTCTGGCCCAGGATTTAATGATACCCAAAAAGGAGACAATGCACCATCTGCACTGAGTTTCCAGGCTGAACCAGATACCAAACCCACGTGAAGTAGAAACAGGGAGAATTTTGTCACAATTCTGTCTCATCACAATAGTAATGTCTTCTCACCACTCTGTCATTATACACTTTAATTATGGCATTGTATTAAACATTTGAG
>CAUYRT010078473.1:0-55398 GCA_963574885.1 Lepilemur ruficaudatus
TTTTAGTTGTCCCAGTTAATTTCTTTCTATTTATAGTAGAGACGGGGTCTCGCTCTTGCTCAGGCTGGTTTCGAACTCCTGACCTTGAGCGATCCGCCTGCCTCGGCCTCCCAGAGTGCTAGGATTACAGGCGTGAGCCACTGCGCCCCGCACCACTTTATTCTTGATCCTCACCAGAGCTCCTACTCTGAGCAGGAGGTGGGGCTTTGAGTCCCCCACTTCTCTCCCTCCCCTGAGTTCCAGTTTATGTCTCTTAGATATCATTGATAGCTTACACTGTGCCAGGCACTGTGCCAAACACTTTACACCCATTATCCCATTTAAGCCTCACAACATCTGTATGAAGTGTATAATATTATCTCTGAGAAAAACAAGGCTCAGTGAGCTGAAATAACTTGTTCTGACTCACACTGTTAGTATAAAGCAGAACTTAGTTTAGAACCCAAGCAACCTGACTCCAAAGCCTTCAAGTGGCAATCTCTCTGCATTTTTCTCAGCTTAGCAAGAGAAACAATAGTAGTTATCATAAAGCTATAAGAACAATAGATTTGTAATCAATAAGACTATTGCTTAGGGTCTATATGCAATTAACTGGATCAATCGCAATAAAAGTAGATGTTTAAGAGAGGCTAGGTAATAATAATAATGGTAGTTAACATTTACCAAAAGCTTCCAATGTACCAGGAACTAATAGAATATTTTACATGTTAATTTGTTAATTACTCACAACAACTGGGTGGTAGGTGTCATTATCATTACATTTTATAATTGAGTAAAATGAGGCACAGAGAAAGTAAGTAACTTGCCCACAATCAAATTCTAAGTAACAGACATAGCAAAGATTTAAACACAGGCAGTTTAACATGGGAGTCCATGCTCTTAATCATTATGCAATATTGCCTCTCTTGATTGTATCTGTCCTTAAAAGTTGGAGTTATAGACACTATTAATCTTTCAAGGAAGGTGAAGGTCTATAGCCTACCCTAGAGGTAGAGAGTATTAAATATCTAGGAGCTATTTTGGTTAAGGTCGTGCATCACCACTGACAAAAGTTGTTTCCCCCCCCCATAGTTCAATAACAGAACTTTGCACATGGTAGATGCTTTATAACCAATTTCATGATGATGTTATTTTACTCAGTCAATCTTATGCTAGGAGCTTTAAGATTGTATGTGCCAGTAAGCTAAATAAAAACAAATTGTTCCTTTCTGCTCCAATGTGATGAACATCATCAGTGCATGAGGCTGTGTATTAAGCATTTGGGGAAACACAAGATATGAAATCAGTCATCGATAGTTCCCCCAAAGACCTCATCTTATTATTTCTTATATGTTTGTAGCACTACTCTTTTTCTCTAGAAAGGATGTCTTTCTATATCTGATCCCTTAATCTTGGAGCTCTTAGGTTGTCATAAACTAGTTTTGTTTGCAACTCCTATCCCTAACACTTCTTTAGATATTGTCCTTCACAAGGAGATGGCTGTCTGCTTTGCCATATTCCACCCTCCATGCCTGGGAAGTTGTAGTTGCCAACTGGCTTGTTAGAGGAGTGAGGGAGTAAACCCAATATGGCTGTAGCTTGGCTTTTCTTTCATGTGGTCCATTCAAAAAGTGGTTGACCCATCAACCTACCATGACAAGGATAAATACTTCTCTCTGGTTTTCCAGATCTTCTATATGTGGCCCCACCCTAAACTCCCAACCCCATCTCTCTCTGCTCTTACATAAAGATCTTCTATCAGGCAGACAAGACTCTGTCCCCAGAAATTACACCATGCTCATTTTAACTCATTAAAGAGGATAATCCCATGTACTAGCTTTGAGTTGTTCCCAACTATATTGTACTACTTTGTTAATATCCTAAAAGTTCATGCTATCCTGCTATAGCATCCTTTATTCCTTTATGTCACTGACATCTACTCTCTTCCCAATCCTAGCCTTCCATTAAAGTCAGCTGGTGTTTTTGTTCAAAACATAGATATATAGGGTCTATCTCAGACCTTCGAAATCATTAATGAAAGGAGAACATCAGATAATATAAACTTCAGCGCAAAGAAAATTATCAGACAGAAAGGGACATTACATAGTAATAAAAGGATCGCTCCACCAAGAAAACATAGTAATGCTAAATGTGTATGTACCAACCAACAGAGCTGCAAAATACATAAAGCAAAAACTGATAGAACTAAAGCAAAAAAATAGACAAATCCACAAACATAAATGGAGGCTTCAACAACCCTCTCTCAACAATTGATAGAACAATTAGACAGAAAATAAGTCTGCATATAGAACTCTAAAACACCATCAATCAACAAGAACTAATCAATATTTATAGAACATTTCACCCAACAATAGCAGAATACACATTTGTTTCATGTACTCACAGAACATATGCCAAGATAGACCATATCCTGGGCCATAAAACAAACTTCAATATATTTAAAAGAGTGAAAATCATACAGAGTCTGACCCACAAAGGAATCAAACCAGAAATTAACAACAGAAAGATAATAGTAAAATTAACAGACACGTAGAAACTAAACAACACAATTGTAAATAATCCATGGGACAAAGAGAAACTTAAAAATACACGGGAATAAATGAAAATGAAAACACAACATATCAAAATTTGTGGGACATACCTAAAGCAGTGCTGAGAGGGAAATTTATAGCACTAAACACATAGATTAGAAAAGAGGAAAGATCTCAAATCAATAATCTAAGCTATTACATCGAGAACGTAAGAACAAAATAAATCCAAAGCAAGCAGAAGGAAGGAAATAATAAGAGGAGAGAGAAATCAATGAAGTTGGAAAAAATAGAAAAAATCTTTGAAATAAACAGCTAGTACTTTGAAAAGATCAATACAATCGACAAATGCCTAGCAAGACTGATAAAAAAGAGAAAACACACAAATTATCAATATCAGGAATGAAATAGAAGATATCACTACATACACTGCAGACATCAAAAGAATAATAAAGGAATATTATGGAAAATTCTACACACATAAATTTGGCCACTTAGACTAAAGGGACCACTTTCTTGAAAAAACATCAAGTACCACAATTCACCTAATATAGAACATATCATTTGCATAGCCCTATAACTAGTAATGAACTTGAATTCTTAATTTTCTTTTTCTTTCTTTTTTGTTTTTAGACAGAGTCTCACTCTGTTGCCCCAGGCAAGTGCCGTGGTGTAAGCCTAGCTCACAGCAACCTTAAACTCCTGGGCTCAAGCAATCCTCCTGCTTCAGCCTCCGGAGTTGCTGGAACTACAGGCATGTGCCATGACGCACGGCTAATTTTTCTATTTTTTAGGAGAGACGGGGTCTTGCCCTTGCTCAAGCTGGTCTCGAACTCCTGAGCTCAATGAATTATTAATTTTAAAACTCCCAAAAGAAATCTCTAAACCCAGATGGTTTTACTAGAGAATTCTACCAAATATTTAAAGAAAAATTGACACATTTCTATACCATATCTTCCAGAAAAAGGGAGTACTTTCCAATTGATTTTATGAAACTACAATTACTTTGATATCAAAAGAAGACAAAGATTACGAGAGAGACAGAAAAACAAAGAAGAAAGGAAACTATAGACCAATATCCCTCATAAATATAGATGTAAAATTCCTTTAAAAATACTAACAAATAGAATTCAGCAATATATAAAAAGAATTATACATTACACCCAATGGGATTTATTCAAAGGTAAAAGTAACTACATAGGTAAACATAAAAGTCAGTAGTATTGTGCTTTTTTTGGGTTTGTAACTTCTATGTTTTTTCCTGTATGATTTAAAAGGCAAGTAAATATAATAATTATAAATCTATATTAATGGGCATACAATATGTAAAGATATAATTTGTGACAATAACAACATAAAGGGGGCATGGAGATGTAAAACAGCAGAGTTTTCCCCCATTTTCTTGTTGAAATATAGTTCACATACCATGAGATTCATCCTCTTAAAAGTGTATTCATGTAACTCAGTGGTTTTTAGTACATTCACAAAGTACAGTGTTGGGGCTTAGAACACAGTACTCTAAATGTGACACCTTGGCTTACTGAGTTTTGTAAGCTGAAGGAAATCAAACAACAGAATACTCCTTGCCCCTTCTTCCCAGAAGTGGTCTATAAAACCTAGAAAGGGCACTCTCTGACTTCTTCCCTCTTTTCTCCCCTGAAGACCTTCATGTGACAGGTACCCACTCTATACCCACAGGAAAGGAATACCAGTATCTCTGAAGACACAGAGACACAGAAAAGAATCTGAACAGGTCTTGCTGAAGTTCTGCCCAGTTTATTACCATTATATCATACCCATTTTTGTCTAATCATGTTTCTCCACAACTATCCACTTCTTCATCAGACTTAGCATAAAATACACAGATTTCCCTGCTTCTTTGGGTCTTTACTTCCTTATGAAGGCTCTTACGTCATACAAAATTCATTAAAGAAATGTGTATGTTTTTTTCCTGTTAATTTGTCTTTGTTAGTTTTATTTTCAGACCCATCCAGGGACCTAAGGGAGTTGTTGAAAACTTCCTCCTCTGCTGCAACAATCACCACTAATTCCAGAACATTGAAAATTGTCTTTTAACCTACCTTTGTTATTTATCCAAATTGTTGCATTTTTCAATAGTTTATTCTTTTCTATTGCTGAGCAATATTTCATTGTACATATGTACCACAGTTTATCACTTATTGAAGGATATTTGTGTTGTTTCCAATTTGGGGCCATTATAAATAGAGCTGCTATAAACTTTCATCAATTTTTTTTTTTTATGTATTGTTCTCATTGTTTACAGTCTTCACCAGCACTTGGTATTGTCATTATTTTTTATTTTATCCATTCTAAGAATTGCTCAGTGATAACTCATCATGACTTTAATTTGCATTTCCCTAATGGAAAGTAATGCTGAAGATATTTTCATGTGTTTATTTGTCATCCATATAACCTCTTAAGCAAAGTGTCTGCTTAAGATTTTTACCCATTTTTAATTGGTTGTTTCAGACTGACTTTTTAAAAATTCAAATATGATACTGTCCCACATCCCCCCTTCCCTTAGCATGACGCATATTTTTGTTTTATTTCTCATTCAGTTTTTCTTTTTGATGTGCATCCACAGAGTTTGACAAATGCATACACCTGTACAAACTAAACCCCTATGAAGTGATATAACATGATAATCACCCAAGAAAATCCTCTCCTGTCCCCGTCCCAGTTATTCCCTGTGCCTAAACCCCCGTGTAATAAGTGTTGTGATTTTTTATACCATAGATTTTTCCTGATCTTTAAATGTAAATATAAATGAAATCATACGAAATGTACTCTTTTGTGTAAAGCTTCTTTACATAATATTTTTAGCTTATTTTTGACATCCATCCATCTTGCATATATTAGTAGTTCGATCCTTTTATTTTTATTTTTTTTAGTTTTTTTTTTTATTTCAGAATATTATGGGGTACAAATGTTTAGGTTACATATACTGTCTTTGCCCCACCCAAGTCAGAACTACGGGCTGTCTATCCCCCAGACAGTGTGGATGCAGAGAGATAGAAGCATTCATATACTGCTGGTGGGACTGCAAACTAGTACAACCTCTGTGGAAAGTAATATGGAGATATCTCAATGAGCTACAAGTAGAACTGCCATATGATCCAGCAATCTCGTTACTGGGCATATACGCAAAGGGAAAAAAGGCATTCTGTAAAAAAGACATCTCCACTAGAATGTTTATAGCAGCACAATTCACAATTCCAAAGATGTAGAAACAATCCTTTTAATTGCTGAGTAGTAGTCCACTGTATGATTAAATCACAGTTTATCCATTTTTCTATTGATGGACACCTGAGCTGTTTTCAGTTTTGTCTACTATGAATAAAGCTGCTATGAACAATCATACACAAGTCTTTTTTCTGGATATATATATTGTCATTTATGTTGGCTAAACACCAAGGAATTGAATTATTAGATCATAAGATAGGTGTATATATAACTTTGTAAGAAACTTCCATGTTTTTTCCAAAGTGTAGGAAAGTACTTATATCATGCAAGATGCCATAGGAATCTCTGACTCATGAGTTTCCCAGGCTAGCGGTGCCCTTTATTCTGGAAATTGCAGAGGTGGGATGGTTCCCACCCCCTTCCTGTATCTGAATTGATTCAAGAATATGTGTGTCTCTCCTAGAAGCTCTGCTCTCACAGCTGTCAGCCTTGGTCAGGGGGAAGTGAAGAGATTTGATTATAATGCTCCTGACGTTTTGTGAGCAGAGAGCCCAGCCCCTGCTGCACCAACAGCTGAGCTCAGCCTGAAGATGCTGTGCTAAAGACTCACCATATCTGACTCTTCCCTGTAGGCTTGACGATCTAAGTCGTGTTTCCACATTTTCAGTGGTGGTCAGGTGCAGGTTGCATGCACACTCCAGCTTAAGAGGCTTGCATCACTTTCCCCATCTTACCATTGAATTAGCTGCCAGTGCAGGGTACAGTCCAGCAGAACCCAAACCACCTAAGAATGGAATCCACAATCCACGTTCTCAGAGTTCATCACATTTGAACACACAGCTACTGACTAGCTCTTTTCAGGTCCCTCTGTAATCCATTCATGTGTCTTCTGATTTCTTTCTCCCATGGCTTATTAGGAGAACAGGGACACTAAGAGGTGGGGTGCTCTTGTCTTCCCCTTCAAGAAATGCTCTTTACTTCCTCCCATAGCATTTCAGCAGTGCCTTGTTTATGGCACCGAACATTTCTACACTGTATCATCACTATTTGAAGTGATTAGTTTACTTAATACCCCATCTTGTCCCAGAAAGGATTTGAAGTGATTTGTAAGAATAAATCAAATATAAGCACATATGGTAATTTAAAAATAGAATGAAAGGAAAGCGAGGGTGGGGACATAAAATGGAGACAGGAATGGTGTTTTTGTACACTTCTTAGCCCTCCAAATAAATAGTGAGAGCCATAAGGGGAAAACTGTGTTATATTCATCTTTGTATTTCTCACAAGGCCCAACTCATTCTTTTCTTAAAAAATAGCTTTATTGAAATATAATTCACACACCACAAAATTCACCCACTTAAGTGTAAAATTCAACCATTTTTAGTTGAATTTTAGATTGCAAAGTTGTGCAATCACCATCAGAATCCATTTTAGAACATTTTTACCACCTCCAAAAGAAAACCCATACCAGTTAGTAGTCACTTCCCATTTCCCCCTACCTCCAGATCCTCAAAACCATTGATCTACTTTCTATGTTTATGGGCATGCCTATTCTGGACATTTCGTAAAAATGGACTTATACAATATGTGTCCTTTTGTGTCTGGCTTCCTACTCTTAGCATAGTATTTTCGCAGTTCATCCATGTTATAGCAAATATCAGTACTTGATTTCTTTTTATGGCTGCATAATATTCTGTTGTATGGATACACCATATTTTGTTTATTCATTCATCCATTGATGGGCATTTGAGTTGTTTCCAATTTTGGGGTATTATTAATAATACTGCAATGTACACATGTGTACAAGTTTTTCTGGGCACATATATTTTCATTTCTATTGAGTATATACCTAGGTGTGAAATTGCTGGATCATATGGTAACTCTATGTTTAATCATTTTAGGAACTACCAGACTGTTTTAGAAAGCAAATGTACCATTCCCACCACCAGTGTTACGAGGGTTCCAATTTCTCCACGTCCTTGCCAATACTCTTCATTATCTGTCTTTTTGATTCTTTCCTTCTAGCAAGTGTGAAGTAGTATCTCATTTTGGTTGTCATTTGAATTTTCCTAAAGATTAATGATGTTAAGCATCTTTTCATGTGCTTATTGGCCATTTGTATGCCTTATTTGAAGAAATGTCTATTCAGATTATTTGCTTATCTTTTAAATTGGGCTATTTGTTTTTTCATTTTTGAGTTGCAAGAGTCCTTTATATATTCTAGATACAAACATCTTATCAACTACATGATTTGCCAATATTTACCTCCATTCTGTGGGTTGTCTCTTTGTTTTCTTGATGGTATCATTTGAAGCACAAAAGTTTTAATTTTGATGAAGTCCTAGGTATCTTTATTTTTGTCACTTGTGCTTTTGATGTTGTATGTAAGAAGATTCTGCTTAACCCATTGTTGTGAAGATTTCTCAGCCCTTTCTTACACAGACTGAGCATACAAATGCTTATTCACAATAGCTACCATTTGTTGAGCACTTGCTTTGAGCTTAGCATTATGTCATGCACTTTCCAGAAGGTATTGATGTCAAATAATAGCAACAATAATAACTAACTTCATTGAGCTCTTACAGGAATAATTTCATTTAATCCTCACAACAAACTATTGAGGTGAATATGAATATCGCCATTTTACAGATAGGGAAACTAAAGATCAGAGACATTATTTGCATGTGATGCCCAGAATTGATGCACCCATCTTTGACCATGAAATAAGGCCTTGATGTCATGCTGCGGGGAACAGAAAACAAATATGGAAAGGACCAGCTACTGAATTAAAAGCCAAAATAACATCAATCACATTAATAGCAGGTATTTATTGAGTACTTTACAAGATTTATTTAATAATCACAGCATTGCTTTGAGGAAAAAAAATGTATTATGGGGATCCCACTATGTGGCTCAGAGGTATTAAGTACTGTGGCAAACCTTGTTGGTTTATTCCACTTCTTTTTTGTTAACATAACCCCATTTTTTTCACCTCCCTCTGAGTAGCCATAATTTTCTGGAGAGACTGAACCCTCTCCCATCCTAAGGAGGTGAATCATGATTAATTTGAAGCCAATAAATGGTTTCATTCCTGTTGCCAGTAATTCGTTCAGGCATGAAAATAAAACTAATTCTGGCTAATGGGACCTGAAGAGAAGTTTGCTGAGGGGCTCCAAGGAAAGATTTTCATTGGGAATAGAAAGACACTCATGGGAAGAAACATCCTCTTTTTTGTTTAAAATGGTTGAATCTGCATATGATGCCTAGAACATCTGTAACCTTGTGGCTCATGTGAGTAGACATTGCTGATAAACTGGGGAGGAGAGAGGGGATATATGAAAATCGTGGTATCCCTGATGAGCCATTGAATTAAGAATACTGGAATTGCCCTACTTCTAGGCTTATTGTTGAGGCCACTCTTGGTTGGTCTTCCTGTTACTGGTAGCTAAATTCATCCTGTCTGATCCAAATATATAGGTAGTAAATGGAGGAACCAGGAATCAAACCAAGTTCTATCTGGCTCCAAAGCTCATGAGCTTAATCACTATACTAAAGTGTCTCTGTTTGAATAGGTGAATTTTCAATGCAGGACTAAGAGCCTGTGATATTATTTCATGTAAGATTGTATAGGGTAAAAATCATTTTGTATTGGTAAATATGACATATATTAGTTTTAGAGGGAAAAATTAGAATCTTAAAGTTGTAATAAATTTTAGATGTCCTGATCCAACCTCCCACTTGGTGCAGGAATTCCCTCTCCAATATTTGTGGCTGATGACCCCTACAGTCTATTCTATTTCCAGTAGAGAGGCAATGGGTGCAACAGGGAAATGTTAGACTTGGAAATATGGCCTGTACCTTAATTCTGACTTTACTACTACCATAGTCTCTTTGCATCTAAGTTTTAAAAATGGATTCAATAATAACCATTCAAGGAAGGAGGCAGAACAAGATGGCCAAATAGAAACCTCCAGTGATTGTCCCTCTGTGGAAACACCAAATTCAGCAACTATCCATTCAAGCAAGCACCTTCAGAAGAAGCAAAAATCAGTTAAGTGATGATACTACCTGGTTTTAACATTATATCAAGGAAAGAGGGATTGAAGAGGGCAGAAAAGACAATCGTGTATTGCCTATGCCACCCTTCCTCCATTCCCTGGCAGTGCCCTGCCAGCATGCTGAGCGGAGAGAGAATCTCTGTGCCTGGGGGAGGAAGAGTGAAGTGATTGTGGGGCTTTCCATTGAAAGTCATTGCTACCCTGGCACAGGGGAACTCAGCACAGCGCAGAATTCTACTGACACCCACGGAGGAAGCATTTAGACCAGTCTGGCCAGAGGGAAAGCCTACAATCCAACACCTGAGTTCTAGCTAGCCCAACTACTGGCTGACAAAAAGCAGCCTAGGGTCCAATCTAAATTCCTAAGGCAGTTAGCCCACAAAGGCTGCAGTCCTTTGGCAATTCCTGTGGCTTTGCTGGCTTGGAGCTAGTGGACTTGGGGTGTACGTGACTCAATGAGCCAGTACTGATGTCACCCCTCCCCCAACTCCAGGCAGCGCAACACAGGGAGAGTCTTCTTCCACTTGGGGAAAGAAAAGGAAAGAGTTCAGGGGACTTTGTTTTACAACTTGGGTACAGTATCTTGGTATCTTGGCCACAGTAAAATAAAGTACTAAGTAGACTCCTGTAGCCCCTAAATCTAGGCTTTAGTTCTTGGATGACATTTCTAGACCCACCTTTGGCCAGAAGGAAACATGCTGACCTGAAGGGAAGGACTCAGTCCTGGCAGGATTCACCACTTACTGACTAAAAAACACTTGGGCTTTGAATAAACACCAGAGGTAGCCAGGCAGCAGTCACCATGAGCTGTGGGTGAGACTGGGTTGGCCTCAGGTGTGACTTGGTGCTGATGGCCATGAGGGAGCGCCCACAGCACTCCTCCTCCAACTCCAGCAGCCTAGCACAGACAGTAAGGGAAGAGAGTGAGAAATGTTGCCTGGTAATCCAGGGAATCCTCCCATACCTTGCCCAAGCCCACCAAGTTGGTACCACCAGGAGTCTGTCTGCAAAAGTCACAGCATTACTGGGCTTGGGGCACCCCCAGTGCTAATATGGCTCTGACCAAAGACTTAGATTATAACACTCAATTCCCATGGAATATCTGGAAAGCCTTCTCAAGAAGAACAGGTTCAAATAAGCAAAGACTGTGAAGATTTAAAAAAATACCTAACTCTTCAATGCCCAAACTTTGATGAACACCCACAAACATCAAGAACATCCAGGAAAACATGACCTCACCAAATGAACTAAATAAGAGACCAGTGACCAATCCCAGAATGATGGAGATAGGTGATCTTTGAGACAAAGAATTCAAAATAGCTCTCCTGAAGAAGTTCAATGAACTTCAAGAAAACACAGAGAAGGAACTCAGAAGTCTATCAGAGAAATTTAGCAGAGAGATTGAAATAATAAAATAAATCAAGCATAAATTCTGAAGCTGAAGAATTCGATTGACAACTGAGAAATGTATCAGAGTCTGACCAAGCAGAAGAAAGAATTAGTGAGCCTGAAGACAGACTATTTGAAAATATACAGTCAGAAGAGAAAAAAAAAATAATAAAAAAGAATGAAGCATGTCTACAAGATCTAGAAAATGGCCTCAAAAAGGCAAATCTAAGAGTTATTGGCCTTAAAGAGGAGGTGGACAGAGATTAAGGTAGAAAGTTTATTCAAACAAATAACAACAGATAACTTTCAAAACCTAGAGAAAGCTATCAATATTCAGGTACAAGAAGGTTAGACTACCAAGCAGATAGAATACCAAGTAGATTTAACCCAAACAAGACTACCTTGAGGCATTTAATAATCAAGCTCCCAATGGTCACAGATAAAGAAAAAGTCCCAAAGGGAGCAAGAAAAAAGAAAAAAAAAACCTTTAAAGGCGCTCCAATATGTCTGGCAGCAGACATCTCAGTGGATACCTTATAGGCCAGGTGAGAGTGGCATGACATAGTCAAAGTGCTGGAGAAAAACCTTAACCCTAGAATATTATATCCTGCAAGAGTATCCTTCAAACATGAAGAAAAAATAAAGACTTACCCAGAAATACAAAAGCTGAGGGATTTCATCAACACCAAACCTGTCCTACAAGAAATGCTAAAAGGAGTTCTTCAATCTGGAAGAGAAGGATGTTAATGAACAAAAATAAATCATATTAAGGTATAAAACTCACAGGTAACAATAAGTACACAAATACAGAATACTCTATGGCTGTAATTATGATGTCTAAACCACTTATATCTTGAGTAGGAAGACTAAAAGACAAACCTATCAAATATAACTATAACAACTTTTTGAAAGATAAATAGTATAAAAAGATATGGATGGAAACAACAAAAAGTTAAAAAGTGTGGGGGGGAGATGGAGTTAAAAGGCAAAATTTCTGTTAGATTTCTCTTTGTTTGTTTGTAAACAGAGTTGTCATATGTTTAAAATAATTGGTTATAAAATGTTTTTTGCAAGCCTCATGGTAATCTCAAATCGAAAAGCCTACAACAGATAGACAAAAAATAAAAAGCAAGAAATTAAAACACATTACCAGAGAAAAATGCTTTAAACAAAGGGATACAGAAAGGAATTAAGAAAAAAAGAGAAGATCACAAAACAACGAGAAATCAAATAATAACATGGCAGTAGTAAGTCCTTACCTATCAATAATAACACTGAATGTGAATGGACTAAACTCCCCAATCAAAAGACACAGAGTGGTTGAATGGATAAAATAAAATAAAATAAAATAAAACAAGAGCCAACTATATGCTGTCTGCAAGAAACACACTTCACCTATAAGACGAACATAGACTGAAAATAAAGGGATGGAATAAGATATTTTATGCAAATGGAAACATAAAATGAGCATGAGTAGCTATACTTCTATTAGACAAAATAGATTGTAATACAAAAACTGTAAAAAGAGAAAAAGAAGGTAATAATATAATGATAAAGGGGTGAATTTATCAAGAGGTGAATTCAGCAAATATATCTGCACTCAACACTGGAGCACCCAGATATATAATGCAAATTGTATCAGAGCTAAAGAGAGAGAGATAGACCCCAATACAATAATCATTAGAGACCTCAACACTCCACTTTCAGCATAGAACAGATTATCCAGACAGAAAATCAACAAACATTGGACTTAATCTGTACTATAAACCAAATGGACCTAATAGATATTTATAGAACATTTCATTCAACCACTGCAGAATACACATTCTTCTCCTTAGCTCATAGATCATTCTCAAGGGTAGACCATAGGTTAGGCCACAAAACAAGTGTTTAAAAATTTTTAAAAATTATTGAAATCATACCAAGTATTTTCTCTGACTGTAATAGAATAAAACTATTATAGAAATCAATAGCAAGAGGAACATTGGAAACTATACAAATACATGGAAATTAAACAATATGCTCCTGAATGACCAGTGGGCCAATGAACAGATTAAGAAGGACATTTTAAAATTAGCCTAAGTAGAGAGACCACACAGAGAGGCTCAATACGGAGGGGAACTGAGGCTCCCAGGTGACAGCCAGCATCAACTGCCAGACATTTGAGTGAACTAGCCTAGTGATGATGATGATTCCAGCCTCCTGCCTTTGAGTATTCTAGCTGAGGCCCAGACATTACAGAGCAGAGACAAGCCATTCCCATTGCGTCCTGTCCAAATTTGTGACCCACAGAATCCATGAGAATAATAAATGGTTTCTTTATGCTTCTAAGCTTTGGAGTAATTAGTTATGTAGCCATAGTAACTGGAATAGGTGACATACATACCAAAACTCAACAACATATCTGTAGGGTAATTTTTAAGCACAGCTCTATGAATCATGGCTATTATATAATGCCATTGACTATGGGCCCAGAACTTTATAATTGTTATTTCATTTAATTCTTAGACATAGCTTACAAGGTTGACCCTATTATTATTCACATTATATAGGCGAGTAAACTGAAGCTCAGTGAGATTATGTAACTTGCTTTGGGTCATACAGTTAAAGTCTACACTCTTTCCACTATGCCATATAGCTTCCTCAGGATGAACTATATTTTAAATATGCAACAAAAGATAGCATCTTTAGGATTTGACTACAGAAATCTTGCTTAAATTTCCCACATTTATCCCTCCCAACTTCTATATGGGCACTTTCACTAAATGCCTATAATTATTAGTATTTCCTTAGTTTCTGGTTGGTTTCCCTGCTTTCAGGTTTTCAGGGTACAAAATCTTCCTGTAGTCTCTACCACAATGAGATTCCTAAAGCACCAGTAGTTTGGGCCTGCCTCTCACTCATGTCCTGGATGTAATAGCTTCATTCAAAATCCTTCCTCTTGTCTGAAAGACTCAATCAGGAACACCATCTCTTCGAAGAGCAGGATCTACCACTTCTTCCTTATTCATCTTTTCACCCCTGTAACCCGCAGTGCCTAGCACAGAGCCTGGCACATAGCAGAAGCTCAGGAACTGTTTTGCGGAATGAAATCTCTTTAGGATACCGTTGTGTAAATCAGTTTTCTGCCTTCTTTCACTTTATGGATCACTTTCACTTTGCTCCATACCGAAATATTTTAGATCAGAGATGACCCCTGAGACTGGCTATAGGTGAGAAGGTACTTTCTAGAAGTTGTTTCCTGACACTTAAACTATGCCAGTGACAACAGGCATCCCTCACGCTCTTCTAAATGCCTGGAAAAACTACATAAGCATTTATATCCCCTTTGTTGAGTTTGAAAATGAAAATTTTGCTTAGTTCAAGCAAAATTTATGGGTAACACCCTTCACTGCCCTTATACTTGCCAAACTTTCTCCCAGATGGGAGATAGGTTATATCTCATTTTGAAATGAATTCTTAGTTATATAACTAATACATAAATGATTAGGCATTGTTTTCTTAACATCATTACTTACCACAAATTATTTTTCTTCTTGCTGAAGTATATTATATTCTCTAATAATTCTTTCTGAGGGTTTCTGTGGGTGGTAAGTTTTCTGGGTTCTTAATTTCTCCCTCCTACTTAAATAACACTTTGGCTTGGTATTAAATTCAAGTTTCAACTCTATTTTAACTCAACAGTTTGAAGATATTGCTGCTCCATTGCTTTTCCGCGTCTGACATTGCTAGTGGAAAATGTGATGTCAAATGGATTCCTGTTCCATTGTAGGTGGTCTTCTATTTTTTCTCTGAAAGTTTTAAGCATTTTCATGTTATCCTTGATGCTCTAAAATTTCACTGTGGTGTGTCTAAGTTTAAATTTAAATTACTGTTCTTGTTTTTATAAGTCATCCTGCTTGGCAGTCATAGGGCCCTTTCAATCAGAAGATTGATGATTTCAACTCTGAGGGTTTTTTTTTTCTATTTATTCTTCAAATACTGCTTCCCATCCATTCTCCCCAACTTTACTCAGTGAAACTCCTGTCAAAAAATGTGAAAATACCTTGATTGGTCCTTCATGCATCTTATCTTTTCTTTTCTACTTTCTATCCCTCTATACTTTTGGCCTATCCTCTGGGAGAATGTCTCAGCCCAATTTTCTAGCTCACTGATTTACTCTTCATTTGTGTCCATATGGTTGTTCAGTCCATCTATTGACATTTTAATTTCACTTGTTATTTACTTTAAATAGCTCTTATGTTTTCATATTTACTTATTATTGTTTCATAATTGCTTGTTCTTTCATGGATAGGATATCTTTTCTTACTATTCTGAAGTTGTTATCATTTTGTACTCATGTTGTGAGGACTGTTTCTCTGGTGGAAGTTCTTTCATTTGTTGAGTTTATTGTCTTTATTTCATGAGATTTTCATTGTTTAACATTTGGTGAGTATCTTATATGCTTCTGTCTGTAGTTGAAATTTCTTATTAAACTGTCTGTTCCCTCTGATTATACAACCTGTTTCAGAGAATAGGGGGAAAAAAGGTAAGTGTTATTTTCAGTGAAAGTGGGTGAGCTGGAGAACATGCCATAAGAAGAGATACCTTGATAAATCTGTGTGCTTCATTATTTCTCATAAATACTATTATCCACTTGGCCATTGCCCATCACCCAAAACACTACCCTATCTCACTGCCTTAAGCTCCCATACTAATTGCTTTCACTTGAAGACAGATACTTCTATTACTGCTTGCTGTTCCATGTGGTGGGTAGAAGGATGGAAAGAAGTTGAATTTTTTGGCTTTTCTTCTTGTCATATTGAGTGGTTGCCTCTAAGATCACTCCTTGGTCCTAGTTTTCACCTGTTGGCCTGGAGAACTCTTGAGGGTAATGTCATCATCTGTAACAATACTCTCCCATGCATGCCCTCTGCTGTGGTTTCTTTCTTTAATCAGAGCATATCTGTTTCCCATGTTTCAAGGATTCCTCCCAGTTTTTGGCCCACCAACAGTGATTTAAAGTGTAATTATATATTGTATCATTTTCCCCTTGCATCAGGTAGAATAGAGCAAATAAAGAAACTATAAATAACAGGGGCTCAAGAAATGTACAAGCTTATTGCTCTACACCTTAAAGTTTGTAAGGAAGCTTCCTAGGGCTGATATTGGTTGCTCTATGATCACCAGTCTCCATTTTCTCTTATTGCTTTGCCATTCTCAAAACCTGGCTTCTGCTTTCTGGTACAAGGTGGCTGCTTGAGCACAAATTAATTTATTCACATTTTAGCCAGTAAGAAGTAGAAAAGGGTAAAAATAGGTGTGGCCTGACCCACTTTAAGTTGTACATGATACCTCTATATTCTGGCAGTCTGGCAAATATAATCTTTATATGTGTCATGCATCGTACTAGGTACTTCACATAGGACGTTTCATTTACTGTTCAAAAGAACCCTTATATTATCCTATTTTACAGATAAACTTCACTAACTTGCTTAAGGCCATGCAACTAATAAACTGTAAAACTGGGATTTGAACTCACAACTGATTCAATTCCAGCAATTGAATATCTATAGACAAAAATATAAATCACGAACTAAACCTCAAACACTACACAAAATTAACTCAAAATAAACTATAGATTTTACGCAAAAAACACATTTAAAAAATTTTGGAATATAACATAGAAGAAAATTTCAGGACCTAGGTTTCATGAAGGGTTCCTAGGCATGACACCAAAAGCATAACCCATAAAAGAAAAAAATGAATAAATTGAAAAATTTTACTCTGCAAAAACCATGTTAAGAGGATGAAAAGATAAGCTATAAACTGAGAGAACATGTTTGAAAACAACATATCAAAGGGCTTATATCAAGAATATATAATAAATTCTGAAAGCTCAAAATTAGAAAAAACAATCACATTAGAAAATAGGTAAAAGTCACAGAGTCATCTGACCAAAGAAAATATATGATTAGCAAATAAGCACATGAAAAGATGTTCAACATCATTAGACATTAGGAAAATTCAAATTAAAATCACAAAGAGATTTTATTATACATTTCTTAGAATGGCTAAAAAAGCACCAAGTACTGGTGAGGACGCAGAGAAAGTGAATCTCTCATACATCGCTGGCGGGAATGTAAAATATTGAAGCTATTCTGCAGAACAGTTTGGCAGTTTCTTATAAAACTAAATATGCAATTACCATATGACCCAACAATTATAATCTTGGGCATTTCATTTCTACAGAAATGAAAACTAATGGCTACACATAAACTTGTACATGATTATTCATACAACTTTATTTGTAGCAGCTCCAAACTGGAAACAACAACAACCAAAATGTTCCTCAATAGGCGAATATGTAAACAAACTGTGGTACATCCTTACCATGAAATACTATTCAACAATAAAAATGAACAGAGTTTTGATACATGTAACAACTTAGATTGATCTCAAGCACATGACGCTGAGTAGAAAAAAGCTAATCTCAAAAGCTTACAAGTTGTATGAATCCGTTTACGCAGCCTTCTCAGAATGACAAAGTTACAGAGATGGAAAACAGATTAGTGGTTGCCAGGGGTTAAGAATGATGAGGGGATGGGGTGCTGGGTGTGACTAATAAGGAGTAGCAAGAGCAATCCTTGCAGTAATGGTATAGTTTTGTATTTTGATTTAACTAAATCACAAATTTAGCAACATAATTTACACACACACATACACGATAAAATGACATACAATGATATACATTTAACTGATATCAGTTTCCTGCTTTTGATATTGCACTACACGTGGCAACCATTGGGAGAAATTAGGTGAAAGGTATATTGGCCTCTGTACCATTTTTCAACTTTTCTGTGAATCTAGAATTATTTCAAAATAAAAAGTCAAAGATTGTGCAGACAAAATTAGATACAACACCTATATACCCACCACTCAGTTTTACCCAATTGTAAATGTTTGCCATAAATTATAACATTTTATTTTAAAATTAGCATATGGTAAAATTGACCTTTTGGAATATAGTTTTATAAATTTTAACATATGTATAAATTTGTGTTAACACCACAATTAGAATTTGGGTTCATCACAGTTAGAATACAGAATAGTTTTGTCACCCCTAAAACCTCCATTGTGCTATCACTTTGTAATAACACCTTTCCTCCACATCTAACCTCTGGCATACATGGATATGTTCTTCGTTCCTATCATTTGTCTTTCCAGAATGGGATCATACACTATATATGCATTCTGTTGAGACTGACTTCTTTTACTCAGCATAAGGCATTTGAGAGTCATCCAAGTTGTTGTGTATATGGATAATTCATTGATGTTATTGCTGAGTCATATTCTATTATACAAATGAACCATGGTAGTTTAATCTTAGGCCATTAAATATGAAATGTCCGATTTCAAATCAAAAGTGTAGTTTATTATATTATTTCAAACAAGAAGCAGTACAATTAATTGAAGTATGCACCTAAACTAGTGACACAGTTTTGCCATCTTAACGGTAGCTTGTTTATGCCAGCAGCCAAGAAGCCTGGAGAGTGAGTGGCGATGAAATCACAAAAGGCACTTTCCACAACTTGTTGAGAATTGAATATTTTTCCTTGCAAGAAGTGGTCGAAAGCCTGGAAGAAGTGGTAGTCAGTTGGTGCAAGGTCTGGTGAATATGATGGATGACAGAGAGTTTCCAAGTCCAGCTGCTGTAGTTTGAGCAGCGTTGTTTGCGCAACATGTGCTCAAGTTTTGTCTTGCAAGAGGATTGGCCGTCTCTATTGACCAGTCTCAGCTACTTAATCACAAGCATCCTCATCGTTTTGTCCAATTGGTTGCAGTAAGACATACACAGTAACTGACTGATCAGGTTTTATGAAGCTGTAGTGGATAATGCCTGCGCTGGACCACCAAACAGACACCATTAGCTTTTTTTTTTTTTGATGAATATTCAGTTTTGGAGGGTGTTTTGGCACTTCGTCTTTATCCAACCATTGGGCTGAATGCTTGTGATTGTCAAAAAGAATCCCTTTTTCTTTCTTTCTTTCTTTTTTTTTTGTTCCTTGTTTGATGTGTGTTTTTGTTTGTTTCAGAATGTTATGGGATACAAACATTTTGGTTACATAAATTGCTTTTTTACTGTTTGAGTCAAAGTGTACCCATCACTCAGATAGTGTGCATTGTATCCATTAGGTGTGAATTTAACCATCCTCTCCTCCCCCCCCCACCTGCTTGATTTCCAATGAATGCTATTTCCATATGTGCACATAAGTGTTGATTGATTAGTTCCAATTTAATGGTGAGTACACGTGGTGTTTGTTTTCATCACATGTAACAAAGCATAGAAATGGTTCATCTTTATATCATGACAGCAAAGGAAAATAAGCTTCAAGACGATTTTTCTTCTGATGCTCATTTAATTCATGGTGAACCCATCTATCCAGCTTCTTTACCTTGCTGATTTGTTTCAAATGGTCCAATATTGTTGGAATAGTAACGTCAAACCTTGCTGCTAATTCACTTGTAGGTTGAGATGGATTTGCTTCCGCTACAGCTTTCAACTCGTCATTATCCACCTTGGTCTTAGGTTACCCACATGGCTTATTTTCAAGATTAAAATCACCAGAATGGAACTTCTCAAACCATCAGTGTGCTGTGCATTAATTAGCCACAACCTTCCCAAACACTTTGTTGATATTTTGAGCTGTCTGTGCAGCATTGGTTCCATGATGGAACTCACATTCGAAAATAACATGAATTTTTGACTTATCCATGGTTTCACAAAGATTGCTCTAAAAATTTTTTTGAAAGATAATCACAAGACAAACCATGTGTTTGAAAGAATGAGGAAGTACTTTCCCAATTAAAATAAAACAAGAAGTGTCAAAGTGTAATGTCAGAGATATTAACTGTCAAACTTAGCACTTAAGGAAATCGGACATTTCATACTTAATAGTCCATTTATTTGAGCTGTTGCAGGACATTTGGCCTGTTTCGATTTTTTTGCTGATATGAATAGAGTTGCTCTAAACATTTATACATAGGTTTTTATAATTGAGATATACTTCACATAGTATAAAATTTACTCCTTTAAAATGCACAATTAAGTGGGTTTGGGCATATTTACAATGATGTGCAACCATCACTGCTATCTAATTACAGAACATTTTCAACACCCCCAAAAAAGAAACCCCATACACATTAGCAATCATTCCCTATTCCTCCCCTGACAACCACCAAAATACCTTCTGTCTCTATGGATTTGCCTATTCTGGACATTTCATATAAATGGAATCATATCACATGTGACTTTTTGTGTCTGGCTTCCTTTACTTAGCATAATATTTTCAAGGCTCATTCATGTTGTAGTATGCATCAGTAGTTCATTCCTTTTTATGGCTGAGCAATATTCCATTGCATGAATACACCACAATTTGTTTATCCATTTATCAGTTGATGGACAGTTATTTCCACTTTTCAGCTAGTATGCATAATGCTTCTATAAACATTTATGTATAAGTTTTTATGTGGACATGTGTTTTTGTTTCTCTTGATTATCTACCTAAAAGTAGAATTGCTGAGTTATGTTGTAACTCTATGGTTAACTTTTTGAACAACTGCCAAACTATTTTGCAAGGTAGCTGTGTCATTTTATATTCCCACCATCAAAGAGGGTTTAATTTCTGCACTTTCTCATCAACACTTGTTATTATCTGTATTTTTTTTTATTAGAGCCATCCTGGTAGGTGTGAAATAGTATTTCACTGTGGTTTTGATTTGTATTACCCTCATAGTTAATGATGTTGAGTATCTTTTCATGTCCTAATGACCATTTGTATATCTTATTTGGAGGAATATCTATTCAAATCCTTGGCCAATTTTTAAATTGGGTTGTTTGTCTTTATTGTTAAGTTGTAAGAACTCTTTATATATTCTAAATACAAGTCCTTTATTGATTATATGATTTTCCAATATTTTCTTATGTGGGTTTTTTTCCTTTCTTTATAATGTACTTTGAAAAAGTTTTAAATTTTGATGAAATCCAATTTATCTATATTTTCTTTGGTTGTTTTCTTTAGGTGTCATATCTAAAAAAACATTGCAAATTCAGGTTCACAAAGATTTACACCCAGATTTCCTTCTAAGAGTTTTATAGTTTTAAGCTCTTGTTTTATGTCTTTGGTTCATTTTGAGTTAAGTTTGCATATGGTTATAATTGATATTTATAACTTTCTTTCTTTGCTACATATTCCATATTCACTCTGGTCTTTTGTTGGCTTGTTTTTTGTTTGTTGATTTGTTTGGCCTATAGTATTAGCCAAATTTTTATTTCAAGGAAATCTGAGCTTTTGATAGTCTGCCTGTATTGGATTGTTCCTTCAACTAGTGGAAACATTATTCTCTTTGGAGCTAAGAACTATAACCCAACCAAGTCCAAAGTTGCAAAGAGTGAAGCAATTTTTTGTGAATGGGTCATTAGGTATAATAATGATTGGTGCCATCTTTATTTTCATCCTTTGATATCTTGACTATAAGAAATATTGGTAGCTGGTTCAGAGCACATACTATATCCATAGGACAGTACTTCAACTTCACAATGTGTGGTCTCCCAGCTGAGGCCATAACTGATTCTGTATTAGATAATCCACCACTTGGTAAGGCTAGTTGCCTCTAGGTAATGCTTCTGGGTGATACCATCCATGGTAAGATCTGTGAAACTTATGGATGTGAGGCTATTGTCTCTCTGTTTTGGCTATTAAATGAATTATTTTATTAGAAGCAAAGTTACAAAGATATCATGATAATGAATAAAGTATTCAGTAAATCCATGGATGGTGGTACTGGCAGAAGCATTTTGGATAGGTAAGGTGAGCATGTATAAAGAATAGCTATCTATTCCATTGAGGGCAAATGTCTGCCTCCCAAATTATCAATGTAATTATTCTGTTACCAGGTGGGTGTATGGTTATACTGGGTTATGGTACTAAATCAGCATTGAGCAATGATCTCTGCTATAGGCAGATTGGGCACTTAGCAATGGCTGTAATCAGATTAGTTTTTTGATGAGGGGAAGCTCATATTACTTAGCTACATGTGTCTTTCACCTTTACCAACACAGCCATTTTGTTAATGAACCATGTTGAGCAAGCTCTGATGTAGCTGGGCAAGGACACCTACAGATGAAATGTTGACTTTCTCATGAAATTTTAGAACATGCTTAATCCTGATCTTGTATATCATCTCTATTTGAAGATGGGATGCTTCTGTGCATTCTCAACTCTATGACCTGGTGGATCAAATAAGACACGTATAAAATGGACAGCTTGGATTCCAGGGTCATTTTATTTCCTATGGCCAGGCATCCAGTTCTTAACCAGAACACATAACAAATCAAGAGTATTTTGCAAAACAAAAGGCTTTTCTTCAAAACTTTTCAGGGAGGAGGAGGGTCTTACACAAGTGATTCTCCTATTGGGACTTGCCATGATCTTTATACAACAACCCAAGCTTCTCTCTCTATTTTTTTTTAATTTAAAGACATCTATTTTTATTTTATTTTCCTTTTCCTTTTTGCAAAGGATGCATAAAAAATCCACAGGGATGATAAGGAAGCCAGAAAGTGAAGACAAGTTGGAAGGACTCTGGGGCTCTGACCACCTCAAAGAAGAGTATCCAGAGTCAGGCAGGATCCCAGAGAGGCTCAGACAATGCAAGCCCTGAGAATGGCATGGAAGACGTGGCTATCAATCTCTCCAGCTCTGCTTGACAGGAGACCAAGAAAGCCCACCAGGAGGCAGGTGCCCAAGGCTGCTCCAACTATTCTTCAAGGCTGGAGAGGATCCAGCCTGGGAAGGTGGGAGCCTTATGAAATCCACAGGTCCCACAATCAAAGGCTGAAAATGTGCTTATTTCTCACCAGCATTTTTCAAATGACGAAAATGGTCTAAGACAGATACTCTCAGTTCTATTTTCTTCTTGCAATTTCAGGATGAAATGCAATGCCACTTGCTTTAAGAGGACTAATGGGTGACTTAGGGAAAATTCTATTTTGTTCTAAAATGGAAACCATTTCTTAAAGGCAATGGAACCAGTTGAATTGGTATAAAATTTTGATTCTCTTTTGTAGAACTTGAGCAGAGAAAATCTGAAGTTCAAAAAGCATTTTTACTGCTGGGCATCATTTGAGATGTGATTCAATACACTGTGTAGAGCAATAGGTTAGATCTGATGTCCTTACTCTGAATTAGAAAATAAAAAAATTATTTAACCTCCAGGAGAATCAGATGTCTTTATAGTGAAGACTCCATCTAGACAGATGAATGAATTCTCTCTCCACTGTATCTGTTGGGTCATAAAGCCCAAATGTCAGAGATAACACGAATCAGCGAGATCCTATCAGTATTATGTCCATTGGGATGGTATCATGGTCAAGGTCCCTATGGACTGAATTATGATAGAGATCCAGAGAGTTGGTGTACTTCTGAAATAAGACAGTAAGGATATACTAATGTCAGAGAGTATACTTAAGATATACAGTAAGAATAAACAAATGAAAGCAAATTATTTTCTGTTTTCTGGTTATTGGAATTGAGAAAAAAAATACCAGATGGGTAACTGCATATCAAGTTCTAAGAGCTATGTTTATTTGCTGAAGTAAACATATCTTATCTGAAAGAACTGTTTACAATTAGAGTCATTACCTGAACAAATTCATGATAATGCTCTGTCATTTTCTAAGACTGATCTATCTTTTGCACATACCAGATAAGTGAGTTAAATGCATGTGTGATAAAAATCACTACTCTTACATGTTTTAATACTTTGATGGGGGTAGTAATCTTTGTCCTCACCCCAAGGGATATGGAATTACTTTGGCTTACTATCTTGGTAGAAAGGGGCAGTTTCAGAGTCTTCCATTGCCTTTCCTACCATATAGACCCACTTAATGGCTCAGAGAGCCACTATGGGAATTCTTCCAGTTGCTGTGTATATTTGTTTTAATTATGTAGCCAGGAACTGGGAAAACCACAGGCTGGATTTGTAAATGCACTGGGTCCACTATGAGATAAACATGGGCAAAAACTCCATTTGTCACCTGATCTCCATTAGTTCCCTTTGCAAATGGTGTGCCACATTGGCATTCTGGACCTCCAGTTTTAGCATTAGCTGAGAATCAGTGTCCAATTATCCCTGAAACATCTACATATTTCTGTGTCTGTGATCTGACTCAGATCTGAAAACTGAATGAGGATCTGCGACTCTCCATTGTGGTGACTCAGGTTAGACTTCTATTTCCCAGACTAGAGTTTGCTAGCTAGTCAGATCAAGTTGGACATAAGTGGGCTACCCTTCTAGTTCAGTTCTGGGGACCCAAGGTCATCAAAGAGCCTTGTGTTTCAAACCCTTTATGATTTCCATGACTACCTTGTCTCTGTCTATTGAGTGCTGCTGCCTGGCCGTTGGCACACTGTGATACTAGCATCCGCATAGAAGTCAGGGAGCCTATTTAAATAGTCACATTTTCCATCTTTATCTAGGCTTCCAGTGGATAGCTACTATGAAGTCTTTTAAGGATGCCAGTGCTCCTTTCACCAACATATTTCTCAATGACTCTATGAATAAGGCAAATGTTTTTTGGGATGACTTGGAGGATATAGTTTAGGGATGGATGAGTGAGTTGCACATGACGAATCCAGTAACACTCTTACCTCCCTAACTCTTTGGATTTCTTCCTCATAATTCCTGGGAATTTATGGCACCTCAACTTTATTTAGGCCTTTTAGGAACTGTTGAATTCAGGTTTGGATAAACACAAAGAGGTTAGTACCATTCTAGGCTGCACTCTGAGCTAGGATATTAATTCCTAAATTCTCTGATAAGTGTATCCATATGATAAATTTGACCCAATCTAAAATTATCTTCCATTAACCCATAGAATCTATTAATTCAGATAGTTCTTAGGTTTCTATTAATATAAAATCATGAAATCTTATAATTATTTTAGTATGTAAGCCTTCTCCTCCTTGGGTAAGATCTTGACCACTTCCCACTGGGCAATGCTAAGATCTGACTCTAGCTATAGATTTGGAGAACATTAGATTGGCAAAGGTGGGAAATGAGGAAAACTAGCACCCACTTGCAAGACAAGATCATTGCCAGGTTTCCTATCAAAGCAGGACTAGTTTCATTAGACATGGAAAATGGACTGCTTCTGTTGGTAAGAGAGTCTCAGTAGTGTTTTTGTGTTCAGTATACTTAATTGTATTCAGATAAACACAAATGTACTCATTCCAATTGATAGAGTCTTACCTTCACCCAGCTAATGCCCTAACTTTCATGGAAGATTTTTGAAGAGACTGAAATTCAACTTATATTGTAATTCATCCATTTTCAAAATCAGACTCTGGGTCTGATATTAGACTGTCAACTCTGTGGCTGCCATTTCCAGCCTTTTGGCCAAGATCAGGTGCAGTTCTGTAACTACAAGACATAAGATATTATTTTTGGGCAGTCATAAAAACTCTTTATTTCTGATTCTGCCTAGAGTTGAGAATTTTGAATATTGACCTTGTCACATTATTTAAGTCTCCAGCACAGAAACAGCCAGCCTACTCCACAAACATTATGGTTATCATTATCATTCTAATATAAAACTCTGTTAAAGCAGCTACTTGGTCTGCTGAAAACTTCGCCTTCAAACCCAACCAAAATTCTGTATGTCATATATATATATTCTTATACACATACACACACACATCAAGACACTAATCCTTTGTCAGTTAAATAAGTTTCAAATATATTTTCTCAGTCTATTACTTATCTTTTAATGTTTTGATGTTGTCCTTTGTCTTCAGAAGTTTTAAATTTTTATGTAATCAAATTTATCATTATTTTCATACACAATTTCTGCTTTTTTGTGTTTTGTTTAAGAAAGTATTTGTCACCATAAAAATTTAAAGACAATCTTTTATACTTCATTATAATAATTTAAAGGTCTGTTCTTTACATTCAGGTCTTTAAAATATCCGGAGTTTATTTTTATGTGTGGTATGAGGTGAGCATCTAATTTATTTATTTTTCACATGAAAGTTAATTGTCTCAATACTGTATTATCTATTGAATACTCCATGTTTTTCATTCAATACAATTCAACAAATACTCAGACCTATTATGTGTTAGATATTGTTCTATGTACTTAAAATACTGTATTAAAAACACAGACAAGAATATTCCTATTGGTACTGTGAATTATATTTCATTAAAGCTGTTAGAGTCTAACGGAGCATTCCTGCCCTCACAAAGCTTATACTCTACTTCAGGAAGATATATAATAAATATAATAAACAAATATATTATATAATATGTTGGAAGATGATGTGTTATAAAAAATAAAACAGAGTAAAGGAAATTTGGAGTGCTGTGTTGGGAGGGAAGGTTATAACTTTAAATTGGATGGTCTGGATTGGTCTTATTGAGAAGTTGACCTTTGGTTGAAGATTTGAAAGAAGTGAGGGAGTTGGCACATGAATATTTGGGGAATAACAAAAGCTAATACTAAAATCATATATACTATGTGCCAGGGTGTGTTCTAAGCACTATATATAAATTTTCTCATTTAGTCCTCTTAACAACTGAGATAGGTACTGTTATTATCATCACTCCCATATGACAGATGGGTGAATTGAAGCACGGAGAGGTTAAGTAGCTCACCCAAGGTCTCCAGCCAATAATTAGTAGAGTCATAACTTGAACCTAGGCAGTCTGGCTCCAGAATCCATGCTCTTACCACTGCATTACAATATATCAAAGTCCTGTTTATGCTGGTATCTGTTTTGTTCCATTGATCTTTGTCCCCCAGGCCAACACCCTACTATCTTCATTACTATAGCTTTATAATAAATCTTGATAGGGTAAATGTTGGCTTCTAATTCCTCTTTTTTGCAATGATCTTGGCTATTCTTGGAGATTTATATTCTTCCACAAAAATTTTAGAATCAGCTTTTGGGGTTTCACAAAAATTCCTGTTGGAATTTTTATTGGAATTTCTTCACATATACAAATTACTTTGGGGAGGATTGATGCCTTTACAGCACTGCATCTTGCCATCCATGAGCATTGTCTGGCTCTACATTTATTCCCAGCTTCTGTTATGTTCTTCAATAGTTTTATGATTTTCTCAATAAAGATCCCTATATGTATTTGCTGACTTTATTCCTAGGTACCTTACAGTTTTGTGGCCCCCATAAACGTCTATATACATTCCAACCTCACTTCCTGTTTGCTTACGCTGCCCCACACCAGATCCTACTCTCTGTGCTTCTAATCAGTAACTTAAACTAACAATTCTTTTGGTGTGTTTTTGTATGTTTGTTTATGATGAATGGTGTTTGTTTCCTGATCTTGCTCCTTAAACTGAGTTTGATTAACCCAGACTGGATTATATCAAGAAAGATCTAAATGCTTTTACTTCATGATTTTTGCAAGATTCATAGTCCTTTCCTAACTCCTCAATGAGTCTTCAAGTCCCTCAGGGGCAGTGATGGATGTTTCCTATTCTGTATCTTGCCTGTGATACTGGGCACATGGTAATTACTCAAAAGGTCTTACTGCTACATTTCCTACACCGGGTTGCTTGCTATTCTTTTCTTTCAATCTCTTCGCTCCATTGAGCCCTCAACCATGATTCTCCCTTGATCTTCAAAGTTGACTTCCATATTTAAAAATGCACTTTCCTCCTGGACTCGTACCTGAGACTTTCTCTTCTGCCAGTGGTCTTTTTCTACCAAGGAAGTAAGGAAAAGGGTCTTGGTGAGTAGTTGGGAGTTCCTTGAAAAGAAATGTCTTTATGAGATGATCTAGTTCAGTTTTTGCAAAAGTTTTTTTTTTTTTCACAGAACATTAGTCTATGAAATTCTCTGAGGGGACTAAAAGGTTCCAAGCTTTAAAAATAAATGGAAGCCCTTTATCATAAATTGTTTTCTTGGAGACTCATGCCATAGTTTAATGATATTAAAGGCCCTGATAAGTTTTATAATAAATAAAACTAACTTTGTTTAGCCCATCGGTTTTCAAACATTTTTGAACACAGAATTTTTTTTCTGTTTTTAAGGAACAGCTATTAACTACATACCTCACACTGGGAAATATTGATCTTGTCCATCCCCCTGCTCTCTGCTATATATATTAATATAAAGCAAACAAAGTCATTTGTCCTAGGCTGTCTCCTACAGACATAGTAGTATTGCAAAGCCTACATCATGAGGAAATTTCCTCTAAAATATATTCCAAATCCTTCATGTTTAAGTTTTATCATCCCATCCATTCTTATTTCCTTGTTGGAAATAAAATGATTTTGAGTTCTGATGTCAAATCAATTGCTGCATATTTACCGAATGTTTACGATGTGTAAGAAAGAAGTTTTAAGACATTAGCCTTGTCAAAATTTCCATATTTCCCTGCTCTTATTCCTTGATGTTTTTCTGCCTCTGACCTGAATAATCCTGATTTTTCAAGAGGTGGCCACAATGTAAGCCAACAACGCATAGAAGAGAAAAAGGCAAACACATATACTCCCCTGAGGTACTTGTTTAGAAACCGGGAAACCAGCAGCAAGGTATTGGGAGGACTTAACTGGGCAGATTGCATACTTGAGGATGTCCACCCAACTAACATAGCTTAGGCTTTGCTGAGTCAACACCTGCCAGAGAAGAAAGACAATGATATTTTTTATCCTACTTTGAGGCAACTCACAGTAAAACACATGCACAGAAAATGCTTAAATATAAAAGATCAACAGCTTTATATAAAAAGGAGGGCTCATTGTGCTAGGAATCAGATCTAAAATAATTACTCAGCATGCTATTAGCTCTGAGCTTCCTGGAAGGCAAGCAAAATGGAGCCATGGTAGTTTAAGACTGCTACATATCAATGCATGTAGCTTTCAATTGTGAATATCATTGGGTCTCCCCTGCCCCAATTTAGTCTCTTACCTTTCTCTTCTTTTGTTTTATAACTTGGTCTAATCTAATGAGTTCAATTTGAATGCTTCCTTATTCTTTTTTTTTCCCAGCATATTATGGGGGTACAAATATTTAGGTTCCATTCATTGTCTTTCCCCCCCTTCCTCCCCGGAGACAGAGCCTCAAGAGTGTCCATCCCCCTAATGGTGCTCATTGCACTCATTATGTATGTATACATACATACCCCTCCCATACATACATACATACAAACATACCCCTCCCATCTGCCTGATAAATGTTATTCCTGTATGTCCACTTAGGTGCTAATCAGTTAATACCAATTTGCTGGTGAGTACATGTGGTGCTTGTTTTTCCATTCTTGCAATACTTCACTTAGTAGAATAGGTTCCAGCTCTATCCAGGAAAATACAAGAGGTGCTAGATCACTGTTGTTTCTTATAGCTGAATAGTATTCCATGGTGTACATATACCACATATTATTAATCCACTCATGTGGGTTGTTTCCACATCTTTGCAATTGTGAATTGTGCTACTACAAACATTCGAGTGCAGGTGTCTTTTTTATAGAGTGTCTTTTGTTCTTTTGGGTAGATGCCCAGTAATGGGATTGCTGGATCAAATGGTAGATCTACTTGCAAAACTTTAAGGTATCTCCATATTGCTTCCACAGAGGTTGAACTAGTTTGCTGTCCCACCAGCAATGTAGGAGTGTTCTTATCTCTCTGCATCCATCAACATTTATTGTTTTGGTACTTTTTAATAAAGGCCATTCTCACTGGAGATAAGTGATATCTCATTGTGGTTTTGATTTGCATTTCCCTGATGATTAGAGATGTTGAACATTTTTTCATATGTTTGTTGGCCATTATTCTGTCTTCTTTTGGAAAGTTTCTGTCCAAGTCCTTTGCCCACTTTTTGATAGGGTTGTTTGATTTTTCCTTGCTGATTTTCCTGAGTTCTAAATAGATTCTAGTTATCAGCCCTTTATTGGATGTGTAGCTTGAGAAAATTTTCTCCCATTCTCTATGTTGTCTGTTTGCTCTTGTGACAGTTTCTTTGGCTGTGCAGAAGCTTTTTAATTTGATCAGGTCCCATTTACTTATTTTTGTTGATGCTGTGATTGCCTTTGACATCTTCTTCATAAATTCTTTGCCTAGGCCAGTGTCTAGAAAAGTATTTCCAACATTTTCCTCTAGAATTCTAATAGATTCGCACCATAGGTTTAAGTCTGTTACCCAGTGTGAGTTGATTTTTTGTGAGAGGTGAAAGGTATGGATCTTGTTTCAGTCTTCTGCATGTGGCTATCCAGTTTTCCCAGCACCATTTATTGAATAAGGATTCTTTTTGCCGGTGTATGTTTTTGTCTGCTTTGTCAAAGATTAGATGGCTATATGAGGATGGCTTTATATCTGGGTCTCTGTTCTGTTCCACTGGTCAATGTCCCTGTTCTTGTGCCAGTACCAAGCTGTTTTAATTACTATAGCCTTGTACTATAGTTTGAAGTCTGGTAAATTGATACCTCCCATTTTGTTTATATTTTTAAACACCTACTAATTAACATTCTTCTAGGCCCCAGGATACAGTAGTGAATTAGACAATCTCAAAGCTCATTTATCACTGTGGAGTAGAAGAAAGGGTGAGGAGGTGATAGACCAAAAAGCCGAAAAATGAGTAAGATAATTTCAAATAGCAGTAAGTGCAAAAAAGAACATTTAGGAGATTAATTAAATGTGAATGATCAGTCTGGGAGGGAAAGAAATAATTTAGGTGGAGGCATCTTTGAGGACTTTTACCTAGGATGTGCATGATAACAAGGAAAATGACATTTGGAATCCTAAAGAGGGAGAATACCCAGCAGAGGGAACAGCAATCAACAAAACCCCTGAGGAAGAAATGATCTTATTGTGACCCAGAAACAGAAGGTGTCTGAGACTGTTTTGTGCTGCTATAACAGAATACCACAGACTGGATAATGGATAAAGAGCAGAAATTTATTTCTCACAATTCTGGAGGCTGGGAAGCCTAAGGTCAAGGTGCAGGCAGATTTGGTGTGTAGAGAGGTTCTTCTCTTCTTCCAAGATTGCATCTTGGACACTGTGTTCTCCAGAGGGGAGGAAAACTGGATTCTTACATGGCAGAAGGCCAAAGGGCCAAGAGAGGTAAAAGGGGGTCAGACTCACCCTTTTATAATGACATTAATACAACCCATGAGGGCAGAGCCTCTCAAAGATCCCATTTCTTAATACCATTCCAATGGCAATTGAATGTCAACATGAGTTTTGGAGAGGACAAACATTCAAACCATAGCTAAAAGCTAAACTGGACAGAAGTAGAGTAACAAATAGATAGAGGTAAACAGTGATCTAATTATGCATTCTTATAGTCCACAGAAAGGAATAAATGCCAGGTTGTAGCCAGATTAGGTAAAATCATGTCTTAAATCACCACTACTTTTAGTTTCCAGGGAAAACTACAAGAAATACCACAGGAAATTTCAAACTTCGTTTTAGGGTCAGAATCTCATCTACTTCCTGGGAGTTTGGATTAGTCTAGATGGGATACTGGCTCTGTGGTTGGTGCTGTAAGATCCATTACGAAGAATATGCAGAGAGAAGAGGAACCATCCTCTCACCCAGATAGATGGTCACACAAAGACTGGTATCAGAGTATTGAGTAATCATCAAGACTTTGTTGTGAACTGAAGATATTAATGGAACAGGTCAGGAAAAAGGTGTAATTAGAAGGGTTTGGGACAATTACTATATCTTGAGCTACCTTTATTGTTTTGAGCACATGATTTTTTCATGTATAGAAATGTGTTAAAGGGAGAGAAACTGAGAAGACTATTACAAAGCCTAATGGTTATTTATGCATCAAGTTGGCTAGCTCACATAGTAGTCTAGATGTTGCTTTTGAAGATATTTTGTAGATGTGATTAGCATTTACAATCAGTAGACTTTAAGTAAAGGACATTATTCTTTTTTTCTTTATTGAAGTATAATTTACATATCATGCCTTTACTTTAAGTGTACAATTAAATGGTTATTAGTAAATTTACCAAGTTGTACAGCTATTCACATAAATCAGTTTTAGAAGATTTCCTTCCCCCTTTTGACATCCCTAATTCCCATCCCCAAATATATTTCGAGCATGCCCCTTCCCTCCACAGTGCTCACCACATCCCTCAGATGTGGGTCTACCCCCTACTCCCCAAATCCCTGGTGAACACCACCACCATTTGAGCACCATAGTGTTAATCAGTCAGTACCAATTGGATGGCGAGTACATGTGGGGCCCATTCTTCTGGTCTTGTGTCACCTCACTTTGAATAATGGGCTCAAGCTTAATCCAGCATAATATAAGCAGTGCAAGCTCACTGTCATTTCTTAAAATTGAGTAATATTCCATTGTAAACATATACCAAATTCTTAATCCCTAAGAAAGTAGAGGTACCTCATCCAATCAGTTGAAGGCCTTAAAAGTAAAAACTGAGGTTTTCTGGAGAAGAAAGAATTCTGCCTCAAGACTGACATAGAGATCCTACCTGAGTTTCCAGCCTGCTGGCCTACTCTACAAACATCACAATTGCCAGCCCCCACATTAGCATGAACCAAGTCCTTAAATAAATCTTTTACTTTCTCTCTCTCTCTATGTATATATCTTAGTGGTTCTATTTCTCAGGAGAATTCAGACTGAAACACCAAGTCAATCCTACAATGCAAATTCCTTTCTGATTTTTTTAATTATGTGAAGGAGAAACCTCCAAAGAACTTTTACTTTTCCCTGCTAAGATCTGGAGAAGGGTCAACCTCAGTCACTCACTCCATGATTCTCTTCTTCTAAGTTTCCTCGTGGGACCTGATTAGCCACTGAAAGATAAAGGCTCACACCTTTCTGGCCAGAACTAGCCACCTGATCCTGCCCAACACCAGGGGGCTCATTATTTTGTTTCTTGCTCTTTTTTTTTTTGTCTTAGGGGATAAATGACATATCTGAATCTATGATATAACACTCTTCTCTACTACTAAAATGTAAATAATTGGCATTGGGAAATCCTTCCCAGGTAAATGAAGAAGAAAGTTAAACATTTATCTAGCAGATCTACTTCGGAGACTTAACAATCGAACTAAGATACCAAAAATGATATAAAAATTAATAAAATATTTTTAAATCTGCCCCTATTGACTTTAGCTTTTGATTAAAAATAATATTTCCTAAGTCCTTTCACTGTACCCTATATACTCTTCAAAAGCCAGGTCCTGCATATACAAAGCAAAATGGAACAGGTAGTCTTAATTATTTAAAGTGGCTGTCAGCAGTAATTCAAATCACTTTTTTATTCTAATTTTGCTGAGCATTTCTGGCCATGAGTTGATGAGAAGCAAAATGTAATCATGCTCAAATTAAATCAAGCACAGAATTTAAAGAGTAACTTTACTAGTTTATTAGTAGAAATAGATCTAAAATAATTTTGTTCCTTACATATATGAATTTGAGGCAATATGCTTAGTGGTTAGAAATCCAACTTTCTGGATTAAAATTGTAGTTTCACGCTAGCTGTATGGTCTTAGGCATTTAACACAACTACTTCTTGCCTCAATTTCTCCATATATAAAATGAGGATAATATTCACACTTACCTCATAGGGTGTCGTGAAAATGAAGCACATAGAATTTTATGTGGAACATAGTAAGTACTTGAAATATTGCTATTATTATTTGATACTGTCTGATACTTCTGAATTTTTTTAAACAAATAATTGCTACATCAGTTTTTGTGTACAACATTTAGTTAGCTCTTTGATAGGAAGCTGTCTGAATCTAAGTTTGAGCCCTAGATCTGCAAATTAGCGGTTAGGTGATGCTGGCAATATACCATCTATGGGGTCCTGACTGAGGAAGTGGATCTGAAACCTGCCATATCTATATCATTACAAAAATCAAGTGTGATTCTATTTACTGAATGACTGAATATAAGTTATAAAATCTTATACAGCTGTGAGGGCCTCCTATCTATTCATTTAAGCAATTATCTTCAAAATAGTTAGGACCACATGATTCTGCAGCTGATGTTCCAAAATCATGTGCCAGAAAAACACATTAAAACAAGTAAATATCAGAATACCCATAATTATTTATACGAGGGCTCATTTTCCTTACTTATCAGTGACTAATTTAGTAGTAAAGCATAATTGTTTAAGTGTGGCTGGATTTCTTCATAGTTCTCGCCCATCCTCCGACTTCCACATTTTTTTTCTTCCATTGTTGACATATACAACCTCCAGGAGTAAATTGTCTAATGTTCCCTCTCTGCTTCTGTGGCTTCATCAATCGCTTCTCTCCTGCACCTGCCTGAGTAATTTTTCTGTTCATCATTTCCTTTTCTGATTTGCTCCACATTAGAATAAAAGTAGTGATACTCTACACAGAGGATAATAATTTTTGGTCTTCCAATTTAGCCCCAAAACACCAACAGCAGTGGATCGACTTAGAGAAAATTTAGGTGTAAAAATATCTAACAGTCACACTAAAACTGCAGCAAGCTGTGTTTGGTGGAGACTGGTCTTCAGCTTTTGAATTCTGTCTTCTTTCACAGACTTTGAAACTAAAATCATATCATGACTTGACTGCTTTGGGCTCCACATAGTCTTCTAAAAAGAAGAAATTAATAATGTATTAATAAATATTTTAAAGTTATAGGGACTTTATATTAAAATACAATGGCAAAAAACTATGCAGGCAAACTACAACACTACGTTATTCTCATCTACTTCAATTTTATCAAATTCACTTCAGAATTTGACACTTAAAAGGCAATAATTTGAAATATACAGATAACTACCTGTAGAATTTCCTTTCATTCTTTCACTTTATCTAGTTAATTTCTTAGAGTACTTCTGCTAGTACCACATACCCCATTTGTCCAAAGTCTTTTGTAGCCCTGATAGAGTCTCCAGTATTTAAAAATTAAACATTGTGGGATCTTCAAAAATAAAAGACCAGACTTGATTTACAATTGCATGAGGTAGTTGGACAATACCCAAGACTCTAACATTCATTGAGCACTATTTAAGTTTCCTGTGGCTTCTGTAACAATTATAACAAACTTGGGGGCTTGAAACAACAGAAATGTATTCTCTCACAGTTCTGGACACCAGAAGGCTGAATAAGTTTTACTAGGGCTGAAACCAAGGTTTCAGCAGGGCTGCACTCCTGCTAGATCCTCTGCAGGAGAAGTTACTTTTTGGCTCTTCCAGCTTCTGTTGGTTGCTGACAGTCCTTACCTGGTGGCCCCATCACTTCATTCTCTGCCACCTTTGTTCACATTGCCTTCTCTTTGTCAAATCTCCCTCTGCCTTTTTCTTATAAGAGTATTTGTGATTGCATTTAGGTCTTCCTCAAGATAATCTTCCCTTATCGAGATCCTCAACTTAACCAAATCTACAATGATGTTTTTTTCCATGAAAGATTAACATTTACGGTTCTCAGGGATTAGAATCGAACCGTATGTGCTTGGGGGCCATTATTCATTCTGCTACAAGCACCAACTAGACATGTTCTTATGCATGGTTTTACTGAATCTGTATAGTTACTCTGTGAAGTAGTTGTTGTTCTAACTGTACAGGTGAGAACACTGAAGTCCAAGGAGATTGAGTGACTTCCCCAAAGGCACATGTGGTGAAGTTTTCATTTTCAAGTGGTGAAGATTTCATTCAATCTAGGACCGTCTGGCTCCAAGTTGATTTTGTTTTACATTTTATCCTGGAAACTTCCCAGATACTAAACATAGATTCTTTTTTTTTTATTTCAGGATATTATAGTGGTACAAACATTTTGGTTACATGTTATGACTTTGCCTCACCCAAGCAAGGATTGGAGGCATACCCTTCCCCCCTACAATGCTCACCTTGTCATTAACTGTGAGTTTCCCACTCCCAGCCCCCTAACCCCCAGTGAATATTACTACCATTTAAGCACCTTAGTGTTGATCAGTTAGTGCCAATTTGATGGCGAGTACATGTGGTGCTTATTCTTCCATTCTTGTGATACCTCACTTCTATCCAGCTCTATCCAGGAAAATATAAGAGGTGCTAGATCACCATTGTTTTTTGTAGTTGAGTAGTATTCCATTGTATACATATAGCATATTTTATTAATCCACTCATGGATTGACAGGCACTTGGGTTGTTTCCACATCCTTGCAACAGTGAGTTGTGCTGCCATAAACATTCATGTGCAGATGTCTTTATTATAGTCTGTATTTTTTTCCTTTGGGTAGATGCCTAATGGTACTATTGCTGGATCAAATGATATTTCTATTTTTAGCTCATTGGGGTATCTCCAAATTCTTTTCCACAGAGGTTGTACTAAATTGCAGTCCCACCAGCAGTGTAAGAGTGTTCCTCTCTCCACATGCTCGCCAGCATTTATTGTTTGGGGATTTTTTGATAAAAGCCATTCTCACTGGGGTTAGGTGATATCTCATTGTGGTTTTGATTTGCATTTCCCTAATGATTAGAGATGTTGAGCATTTTTTTATATGTTTGCTAGCCATTAAACATAGATTCTTAATAAATGTTTGTTGCTGTAAAATAAAGCCATTTAGATTTTAAAGTTAGCTGCTTTATCATTCCGTTACTATTTTTTTAAGTGCATTGATTTTTAAAGCATTTTTATATATCAGATGTCTCTTCAGAAAATAGTTTCTAATATGAACACAGTGTCGTCTCCAAACAGATTGGAGGCAGTTTTGTCAATGTATTAATATCACCAACTCAGTAGTAAAACATAATTGTGTAAGTGTAGCTGGATTTCTTTGTAGTTCTCCTTCTATCCTCTGACTTCCACATTTTATTTCATTATAACACAACACATAAAAAATGTGAAGATTTTATATAGAAAATTTAAAAAGTAAAAAGACAGTAAAAAGAAAATATTGAAAATTTGAGAAGGTGCTAATACAAACTAAAGTCATTAGTCTACAAATGTTGAAAACATACATCCCTGATACAATCCAAGATGATTGAAAATGAATTGTATTGTCCCTATGAAATTATGAGGTTACTGCCCGTAAGGAAAAAACTCATTCAAATGACATTATGCATTCTCCCTGATTTCCCCTAAGTAAGCCCTAGACACTTTGAAGTTGCATTACTGGGCTCTGATAATTGATTTTATACTTTCTAGTGGATATTTTAAAAGCCCCATTTGGTAAAGTGTTTTTTAAAAAATCAGAAACCACTACTCGGTCATTTCTGCTCCACTAGTTTATGTTGCCTAATGTTAAAATACTGGTTTTCTTGGCTCATACAGGCATGAATAGTTTTCTTTTGCTGATATAACAAATTGCCACCAAATTAGCAGCTTCCAATAACAGCTCCTTATTATCTCAGCCTTCTAAGTCAGAAGTCAAGGCATAGCATGGCTTAGCTAGCTCTCCGTCCCTGATTTCACAAAGACAAAATTGTTGGGAGGACTGCATTCCTTTCTGGAGCTCGGGAGTGAATCTGCTCCCAAGCTTATTCAGGTTGTTGGCAGAATTCAGTTTGTTGTAGCTGTAAGACTGAGGTTCCCATTTCTCTGTTGGCTGTTGGCTGGGGGTCATTTTTGGCTTCTAGAGGCTGCCTCCATTCTTAGCTCATGGGCCCCTTCCTCCATCTTCAAAGACAGCAAAGGTGGATAGAGTCCTTTCATGTTTCAAATGTCTCTGACTTCTCTTTTTGCCTGCCTCATTTCTCCTCCGTTATTCTTCTACCACATCTTTTTGACTAACTTTTCTACTCCTTCTTCCACGTTTAAAGGCCCATGTGATTACATCGAGTTCACTAGAATAATCCAGGATATGCTCTTTATCTTGAATTCAGTTGACTGGTTATGTTAGTTTCATCTGCCAAGTCCCATCACAGAAGTACCTATACTAGTGTTTTATTGAATAACCAGGGTACAAAAATACTGAGTGAAAGTCTATGGAATTCTGACTAAAACACAGTGTAAAATCTCAACAAGCGTGTACTTTCATTCTTAATTCTCTATTTCTAGCTTTCAAAGATCAGATTACTCACCAAGATAAATTTGTGATATAATACCAAAAACATGAAACTAACTAGATATTTTCCTAAATATAACATGATGGACAGAACTCGTTAAGGTTCAGACACACCTATGCAGCCACATTTTTATCTTATGTGTTAATAATAGATGGTGAGCAAAGGTTAGACACAATTTAAAAAAAAAAAAAAGAAAATTCATTTATTCTCAAAAGCTTATTCATCCAGTGTGCCAGGGATAATAGGCATAGAAAAATCTATGCTAAAATAGAAGAATAAGCACATACTGAAATTTTTAAGATACAAGGGCCAAGAAGGAAGCTCCCCTTGGCCCTCTGAAGGTCCATTGAAAACTCAATTCACAAAAGGCAAATTTATTTTAATTTTTTTATTTATTTGTCAGGTACATGTGCAGATTTGTTGCATGAATATATTGTATAGTGGCAAACACTGGGCTTTTTGTGTAACTCTCACCTGATTAGTGTACATAGTACCTATTGGGTAATTTCTCATTCCACAACCCTCTCCCACTCTTATACCCTCCCTCCCTTCTGAATCTCTAATATCTATCATTTCATTCTCCATTTCCTGTGTAGTAATTATTTAGCTCCTGCTTACAAGTGAGAACATGTGGTATTTGACTGTTTCTGAGTTATTTCACTTAAGATAATGGCATCCAGTTCCATCTATGTTGCTGTAAAAGACATGATGTCATTCTTTTTTATGGGTGAGTAGTATTCCATCGTATACATATACCACATTTTCTTTATTCAATCCTCAGCTGATGGACACTTAGGTAGCTCAGTTCCATATATTTTCTATTGTGAATAGTACTTCAGTAAACATAGGAGAGTAGGTATCTTTTTGATATAATGATTTCCTTTCTTTTGGGTAGACACCCATCAGTGAAATTGGTAGATCAAATGGTAGTTCTGTTTTTGGTTCTTTGAGAAATCTCTGCACCATTTTCCATAGAGCTTATACTAATTTAAGTTCCCACCAATGATGTATAAGTGTTCCCTTTCTATGTATTCTCTCCAACATCTGTCAATTTATGATTTTTTAATAATGGTCATTCTGATTGAAGTAAGATGATATCTCATTCTGGTTTTAACTTGAATTTCACTAATGATTAGTGATCTTGAGAATTTTTTAAATATTTTTCTTTGCCATTTCCATGTTTTCTTTTACAAATTTGTATTCATGTCCTTTGCCCACTTTTTAATGTGGTTATTTGTTTTTTTCTAGTTTAGCAAAGCAATAAATATAGTTCACCATGAAAACAGAATTAAAAACAAAAACCATATGATCCTCTCAATCAATAGACGTGGAAAAAGTATTTGATAAAATTCAATATCCCTTCATGATAAAAAACCCTAATAAACTAGACATAGAAGGAACATACCTAAAAATAATAGAAGCCATATATGAAAAACCCATAGCCAACATCATACTGAACAAAGAAAAGTTGAAAGCATTTCCCCTAAGAACTGGATCAAGACAAGGATGCCCACTTTCACTACTTCTCTTGAACAACGTATTGGAAGTCCTAGCTAGAGCAATCAGGCAAGAGAAAGAAATAAAAGCATCCAAATAGGAAAAGAGGAAGTCAGACAATTTCTGTTTGCTGATAATATAATCTTATACCTTGTAAACCCTAAAGATTCCTCAAAAGACTCCTAGATTTTTAATAAATGAATTAAATAAAGTATAAGGGTACAAAATCAACATACAGAAATCAGTATCATCTCTGTACTCCAATAACAGCCAACCTGAAAACAAAATCAAAAACTTAATTCCATTTATAATAGCTACAAAAAATAATAAAATACCTAGGAATATATTTAACCAATTTAACCAAGGAGGTGAAAGATTTCTACAAAGAAAACTACAAAATACTGATAAATAAAATCATAGATGACATAAATAAATTGAAAAACATCCCATGCTCATGAATTGATAGAATCAGTTCTATTAAAATGACCATAGTGCAAAAAGCAATCTATAGATTCAATGCAATTCCTATCAAAATATCGATGTTATTTTTCACAGATTTAGAGAAAACAATCCTAAAGTTCATACAAAACCAAAAATGAACCTAAATAGCCAAAGTAATCTTAAGCAAAAAGAACAAAGTTGAAGACATCACTTTGCCTTACTACAAATTATACTATAAGTATACACTAATAAAACAACATGATATTGGTATAAAAATAGACACATATTTTAATGGAGCAGAATAGAGAACCCAGAAATAGAGTCATATACCTACAACCAACTGATATTTGACAAAGTAGACAAAAACATACTCTGGAGAAAGGAAATCCTGCTCAATAAATGGTGCTGGGAAAATTGGGTATCCATATACATAAAAAATAACCTAGATCCCTATCTCTCATAATATACAGAAATGAACTCATCGTGGCTTAAAGACTTAAATGTAAGACCTAAAACTATAAAAAATTCTCAATAAAAATGTAGGGAAAATTCTGTTCCACTTTGGCCTAGGCATAGAATTTATGACTAAGACCCCAAAAGCAAATGCAACAAAAACAAAAATAAACATGTGACTTAATTAAGCAAAAGATAGATCAATTAGAGAAAAGGTATCCAAATTTAAATAATGTATATACACAGGAGTCTTTAGAATGATGCCCCAAAGATAGAGTGGAAATTGTCCACTTTTATGCTTAGCTTCAACAAAGTGTGGACAGCTGTGTAGAAATATGATTGGACAAAAGGGATATGATCTAATGTTAATAGAATGAGTTGTGAAACCAAGCAAGGCCTGTCTGTCTAGATTCTTACTTGCCTCTCTGAGCATGCATTTCTTCCTTCTGGTATGGGGCAGGACCCTCACTAGAATGGAGGTCTTACGACCTACAGTCAAACAAGGTAGGTCAGATAATTCCTTTAGGGCCAGTTTTTATACAGAAAGGCAAAGGGAAAGTTAGAGTAATATTTTTTGGTTTTATGGCTAGCTTTGGGGAAAAGGGATTTTGGTTTATAAGATCTGCCTTAGGGATGTGGGATTCTAGTTTCTATGGCTGTCCATGGGGGAAAAGGAGAGACCAGAGACAACAAGGCAGAAGAAGGTCAGAGGAAAACAGAGAAGTAGCTCCTGAGGTTTCTTCTGAGGGTTGCTTCTGGGGGTATTATTTTCTACACTCCAACAAAAACAACTATTGAGAAGAATAAAGTGTTTACTGATAAAGAGTGTTAAAATACTTTTCTGTAAGCTGCATAATGACTCATCATAGATGATCTCAGCATTATCCAGTGTCTTGTCTTGGAATCAGATCCATCTATTACTTTCAATTGCTCCTTTTGGAGTTATTCTAGCTGATGATAAGGGAATTTGCACCCCAAGCCAATTAGACATTGAAAGTTAACTCATGCATGTGATAATTTAGTGCTTTCACTTACTGACATCGAAAACATCATTACCACTCAAAAAAACCTGATATGATTAACACCATAGCCTGTTTCCTGATGTGAATGTTCTCATAAATGGAATAAGATTGCAAGTTACATGGAAGCAAGAGTTTTTCGATGTTGGTGAATTTCCTCCCCACTCACTTTCCCTTTTAGCTAGTTAGATGCTGTGAGTTGCAGATAATGAGAAGGCCCTGAAATATGACTGGGCCACAATACATAAGGAGCCCAGGTTACTGAATTCCCACATGAAGGAGGCCTCTTGTCAACAAGGAATATTTGTCTTGAATAGTTAGGTGAGCTACAAATACACTTCTATTGTGTTTAAGCTTTGATACCTTTTGGGTCCATTCTTTTTAGCAGCTGGCGTTACCTATATTAATGGATCCTGCATTCATCCTACTTTAGAGTTCATAGTGTAAACTTCATGTTGCAAGTTTTCTAGTCCTTGGCTCTTTAGATCACACATATTTTATCAGTCTCAATATTTTTTTCAAAGTTACTGTTTGTGTTGTAAAAGTCAAGAGTATATTTTGGAAATCAGAGCCACTATTTTGAAATAAACAGTACAATTTTTTTGTGTATTGTTTCCACTGAAGCAAAATATTTTAACCTCTTTTTTTTCAGTTTGAATAATCAAAGGGCTGCAGAGCAAAGAGGAAAATTAAAAGTAGTAAAAAAATACATGGACAAAAATGCTTAAATATTATTCTCTTGTACAAGGTTAACTCAATAGAACAGAATGCTCCTGGCATAAAATTAAATTTGATATGAGAAAGAGGCAAACAAAGATTTTCTTTCAGGTGTAAGAGTCTACATTTACATATTTATTGTAATAACACAGTTTAAACATGCTCACACTTACGATATTGTCCTTTTGGAAAAGAAAGGAATCTTTTTGGTGTCTCAGTAAATAAGATCAGTGGCTAGTACCTGAGGTCATGGTTCCATGCTGATTTTATGACCTGTACAGCCAGGTAATTATTTCTTACAAATTTCTCATTTGAACAGAAGATTCAGAATAAGGTGTAGAAAGTAACAGGACATAATTTGAAGCTGATCCATGTATGGCAACATTTTAAAAAATAAATGGTAAAAATGGCCTGACACTTGGGAAAAAGTTACAGGGTCAGAGGGATTGATGATTGTTAGTAATAATGATATTCATATTCATATTACTACAGATTATAACATCTTTTACATCTATAATTTACATTTAAATATTTTATTATATAATAATCCCTCAATAGCCATGAATGTAGTTATTATTATATATTGTAAATATACAAGAAAACAAGCTTGATTGATTTCCAGTAAATGAACCAACATCATGTAGTTACTGTGCTGAAGTTTTGTGTGTCTGAGGCCTTCTATCATTTTTAAAAAGTCCTGATTAGGAATCTCTGATTTATTATAATAAACATCAACAAACAGGGATGAATGATGAACTACTATGTCCCAAGAATTTTAGCATTCTTTTCATTGTGCCCATTTTTGCCAGTATTTTCATTAATTCTTATGTCAATGTCCCTGGCCTCACATTAAAATAGTAACACTACTTATGGTGTACTTTCTTGAAGATAGAGTCAACTCTTCTGAAAAATAACAAATTCTTATTTTTTTTTTTAAAAAATCAACCATTTGGACTCACAGAATGACATTTTAGGACAAAAGTAAATAATCAATATTGTAAACTTTTTCATATTAAAAAATGTTGTTATTAGGAACAATGTCCAGAGTAAATGCTTTTCCTGAATTAAAACATCTTCTAAAGTCAGTTAACATCTGGCTACTACATGGCACAAAAAGGAAGAATTTTAAGAGAATGCTCAACATCTCTAATCATCAGGGAAATTAAAATCAAAACCACAATGAGATATCACTTAACTCCAGTGAGAATGGCTTTTATCAAAAAGTCCCAAAACAAAAAATGTTGCCATGGATGCGGAGAGGTAGGAACACTTATACACTGCTGGTGGGACTGCAAACTAGTACAACCTCTGTGGAAAGTAATATGGAGATACCCCAAAGAGCTACAAGTAGAACTACCTTTTGATCCAACAATCCCATTACTGGGCATCTACCCAAAGGAAAAAAAGACATTATATAAAAAAGACATCTGTACTCGAATGTTTATAGTAGCACAATTCACAATTGCAAAGATGTGAAAACAACCTAAGTGCCTATCAATACATGAGTGGATTAATAAAATGTGGTATACGTATACCATGGAGTAGTACTTAGCCATAAAAAATGGTGATATGACATAGAACAGTATATTGAAAAGATATCTGCATTCTCATGTTTATTGCAGCACTATTCACAATAGACAGGGTTTGGAATCAACCTAAGTGTCTTTCAGTGGATGAATCCATAAAGAAATTGTGGTACATATACACAATGTAATATAATATAGCAACAAAAAAGAATAAAATCCTGCCATTTGCAACAGCATGGGTGAAACTGGAAAACATTATGTTAAGTGAAATAAACCAAGCACAGAAAGACAAATCTCACATATTCTGACTCATATGTGGGAGTTAAATATTAAAATCAGTAGATCTTATGGACAGAGAGAGTAGAATGGTGGTTACCAGCGGTAGAGAAGAGTAGTCAGGAGGGAGGGACTAAGTTGAGATAGTTAATGGGTACAAACATATAGTTAGATAGTTAGGTAGAATGAACAATATTTGATAGCACAACAAAGTGACTATAATCAACAAGTTACAGTATCCTTTAAAATAACTAAAAGAGTGGAACTGGAATGTTCCTATCACAAAGAAATGATAAATGCCTGAGCTGATAAATACCCCAATTACCCTGATTTGATTAATTCACTTTGTATGCCTGTTTCAAAACATCACGTGTACCCTATAAAGATATACAACTAGTATGTACCTATAATAATTAAAAATAAAAGTAAATAAATTTAAATTTTTTAAATTAAAAAAAGAATTTGAATTAAATCACTCTGTTTTTAATAGTATTTATGCTAGTCATTCAACAACAATTTGTTTTACCAGAAACAAAAGACTATCTGTTGCAAGTACAGGAGGTACGTTGAAGGAACAAGATATCTTAAGTCTCTGTTCTCATGATGCTTACTTTCTAACAAGGAGAGGCATGAAAGGAAGCAAAGAAGGAGGGACAAGGAGGAGAGAGTAAGAATTAATAAATATTAGCTGGGTGCAGTGGCACATGCCTGTAGTCCCAGTTACTTGGGAGGCTGAGCCAGGAGGATTACTTGAACCCAAAAGTTCACGGCTGCAGTGAGCTATAATCACACCACAGCACTCTAGCCTGGGCAACAAAGCAAGACCCTGCCTCAAAAAACAAACAAACAAAAATCTAAGTTAACCTGAGGGTGGGTGAATAGGCTGAGAAAAAGGAGTCTTCTAGCAAGAATGGTAGAAGCAGCATCTGGTTCTTCAGTGACAATGGGGTCACTAAAGAGCTCAGGGTAAAACTGAGCTTCTAGTTACCATCCTTCATTGAATCTAAGGTCTCATCAACTAAAGATGCACCATTATTTCACGTACCTCTAAAGTAAGTGTTTAACATTGCATACAATGCTATGACACACATACACAAAGAATTAACAAATAGGTGTCAAATATTAACTGACTGAGTTCATTGATTAGCAAAAAGAAAAAAAGTGTGCAAATTAATACAAATGAAGGTATTCCCAATATATTGGTCATGATTCAATCAAGGAAACAGAATCACTATGAGTTTGGTAATGGGAATTTATTATAGGAGTCAGACATTATACAGTGTAGGAGGAATTGAAAAAATAAAAGTCCATGAAAGGGAGCTGGAAGATTATTAATGAGCCATTATAAGTCATTAAGCAGTTCTTCTGAAGCACTGACAAAAGTCAACATCCTTTGTTGGAGTGGGCTTTAATGGGTGTTGGTGTGGAAGCATGTGGAAGGCTGTTGCCTCTTCACACGTACTGCCCTTGTGTGTTCTCGGCCACATGTGCAGGGGAGGACCCAGGAGGCTGTGGTTCAGGAGAGTCAATGATCAGGAAGAAAAGCAGAATGTAGAGACAGGAAGAAGAGTGAGGATAAACTGGAAACCACAAGCACCTCTGTATTTGTTTTTACCTGCCTCCAACTGTGACAATCTTTAGGGAATGAGAGTTTCTGCTTCACTGGTCTAAAACTCATGCAAATTTCTCTTGTGTCTAATTCCAAGCTATAGCCATACAGGGAAGATGATTCTGGGAAATGTTGAAGTGTACACAATTTCACTGTTATCTATGCTATGTAGTATTTTTATATTTCTTATTTATAATAGCTTATTTTAAAAGAAAGTCACAAGCATCTTTTTTAAATAATTACTTTTGGAAATTACGTTAAAATCAGCAGGCACAAATCTATAAAGTTATAAAATCCTTTTTGAATCTCCTCTTGGTGATTTTGCATGTTGGTCTGCTTATTCACCTAGTGCTTTGCACCTGGCAAACATCATTTTAAATTCTTATAAAATCCCCACAGAGTAGCGACAATTTTCCAGAGCATTATTCTCCTGCTTTTCTAAAAAAGAGTAAGTGAAACGAGGAGAAATGTATTGGCTTATGCAACATCCATATCAGTGTGAGCCCCCACAAGCCAGATGACAGCTTTCTCACTCGTCTGTGCAGTGAGGACAATATTCTCTGAGGCAGGAAGCAGAACAGATATCAAGGGATGGTGGGATCAGTTGATCTGCAAGTGTAATGTTTATTCTCTCCCTTAAATTCATGGAATAGATCCATGCAATTCAGATCATTTTTGTAAAGGATGTTAAGAACTGGCAACCACATCCCAAAACTCTCGCAATCTTCACAGCATAAAAATAATTCATTGCACACATTAAGCTGAAAGAGTGGGTTTGTGCATGATTTTATAAGCACAAAGTGATTTTGGATATCTAAGCATGAATTCAGTGTATTTCAGCAATTCTCTGTGGCTCAGCTATGCCATTGGTATTATTTTATTCTTTTAATAATTAATAGCCAAAGCCAACCAATTTGAATTTTTGGCGTGACTCATCTCTTGTATTTAGACAATACTTACAAAAAAAATACACACAAAATAATTTGAATTGGAGAGGTATTTGATATTGAAACAAAGCTTTAAAACTGATTTTTAGTTAAAATATATTGACATTATTATATTTTGAAATCTAATATCATCAGAATCTTATAAGATGATATTCATATCAGTGGAGCACTTTAAATTGGCAATTGCTATAAATTTGAAATGGAAAAATACAGTGTTTGCTTTAAAGGAATTGCTACTTTAAGGTCAGGCTAAAAGCATTTTTTTCTTCTACATTTATTAAGTGGATTTCGAGTGCATCATTAAAATGAATGTAACCTCAATATATAATCTTTAGAGATGGATGGGAAATGGTTTAAGAGGATCTAAATTGCATATTAAAGAAACCAACTTTATTAAATTGTGGGACTTCAAGTAAAAAGGTATTACAGCAAACCTGCTAGTTAGGTTCTTACCGGTATTTTCTTTGGTGAACAGTTGGAAATCACTATTCATTATGCCAGTATTAAAAAGTGCCTCTACAAGATGTAGGCAGTGGACCTCCCTGAAGTACAAATAACCTACATAATAACTGTCTTTTGCATAAAATACTTACTAAAAAATTAATATTTTGGAAAGTTCAATATGGAAGTGATTACACCAGAATAGACAAACTTGTCAATAAATAAGTTTAATCTGCTATTTTTATAGGACTCATTCTGCTTCACAATTATAGTCCCATATTCCACAGTGGCAATGACAATAAAGAGGACTTCATTAATATTGTAGTACACTAAGCTAGATTATTGGTTAGACAATTTTTAAAAAAACCTGTGTCGGATTTATTTTTCTCATTTATAAATATGGATTAATTCTTACTTAATTCTAAGCATTATGAAGATTAAGTGAGATAATTCCTGAGAAAATATCTAGCGTCTATTGATACCTAGTTCACATACATAAGATGTTTATTTTCTTCCCTTATTTCTTGAGATTTATTAATTATGGCACAATAATTTACTTGCTTCAAAGATTCACTCAAATAAAAAAAGGATCAGTAGAAACCCTGAAAACAAATGTCAGATTGCTCTTTTTTTTTTTTTTTTAAAGACAGGGTCTCACTCTGTCGCTCTGGCTAAAGTGCAGTGGTGTCATAGCTGACGGCAACCTCAAACTTCTGGGCTCAAGCAATCCTCCTGCCTCAGCCTCCTGAGTAGCTGGGACTATAGGCATGCGCCATGAAGCTTGGCTAATTTTTTCTATATATATATATATATATATATATATTTTGTTGTTGTTGTTGTAGAGACAGGGTCTCACTCTTGCTCAGGTGGGTCTTGAACTCCTGACCTCAAGTGATCCTCCCACCTCTGCTCAGCCACTGCACCTGTGCCAAATTGCCATTTATGCAACCCAGTTTTGCTTCTAATATGCCAAAAATTTTTCCTTCCAGGAACAGAAAAACTTACTTCTACAGGGTAAAAGAAATAGCATTACTTTTTAAGACCTGTATTTCCTACCAGCTTCCACTGCACTCCAACATCTAAAATTATGTGACCAAATAGGGATCTGTAATCCATCCATATTAACGTTATTTCCACGTCTTTCACCACCTCCTCTACTTGCTTCTGACCAAGATGGCCTTAACTATGTCCTCAGCTGGACTACACTTTAGACAGATTTCTTCCTGACTATAGCCCCTTAACCTCTCTTTCCTTAGAGCATTTACTTCAGAAAACTTATAAATGCAAATTCTTTCTCAGCTCCTTTGAAATATAGACAAATTTGCTGGCCTTTTGCCTATTTTAGGACCAAGGAATATCTTTCTCAAGTACCTGGAAGGAAGCTATCCCTTTGAAATGTAATCATCAAAGAAGACACTCCTCTTACCTCCCAGCCTCTTCAGAAGGTAGGAGCCTAATTTGATTAAGCTCCAATTAGCAAACACAAATCGCCTAATCACAAAGAAAAACATTTGCAAACTCAGTAATGACTCAACGTTCTGGACACACCCTGTTAACCAACTTCCCTGCCCCCACCACATCCTCCAGCTCACCCTAGCATTTAAAAACCTTCCCAGCTTTTGTTTTAGTGGAATTTATTTCCATTTCTTTCCCCTGTTAAAATTGTCTTCAATAAAGTTTTCCTTGCCGGTTTAACTCTATACATTGCAATTTTTCTTTAACAGTTCCCTCCTTACTGATTTTAAGTTCTATGGTTTATAATTATGATAACATTCTTGCCAATTCCTCAACTCATTTGCCCCTCTTTTCCCCCAATCTCAAATCTGGATAATCATTCTCTCCAACTGCTCTGGTTGGAGAAAAGCACACAGCCAACTCACTCCCTTCACTCTACCTGCTGACTGACTTCAGGTCCAAGAATACTATTAATATTTCAACCCTTTGCTTCCCTTAAATTCCCCACATCTCCTTTCTCACAGTCATTCTATAGAGAAAATAGAAGCAATCAGAGAATATGTCCACCAGCTCCGTATCCATATAAATCTACTCTGCCACATGTGGAATCTTACACTCTGCCCCTCCTGCTGTTATTGTTAGTAAGCTAGCCATGCTTCTAGCTCAGGCAACCCCTCCACTTGTGCCCCAAATCCCCTCCTTCCCCATCTACTCAAGAACATAGCTCTGGAAACTCTCCCTTCTCTCCCCTATGTCACCAACTTTCCCAGTTGCACTCAAGCAGCCCCACCACCCTGTATCACTTTGTACATGTTTCCTTCTTAATCCCAAATCTCCTTCCAGATACAGGAATAGATTTTAGTTCCCTTTTTCAGCAAGTCTTGTGAAGATGTTTACCGTCCTTCTCCTCCCACCCTCTTTTAAAATTACTCCAGCCAGGATTTAGTTCTCACCCACCAAAATTGTTATTGTCTAAGCCACAAATAAACTTTTTAAAATCCAACTCTAAATTCTCAATTTATTTGACTCATCAGCAACATTTGGCATAATTAGTGATCCCCACATTTTCTTCGCATGGCTTAAAGAACACCAAATTGTTTAATTTTTCTCTTAAAGAACTGGCCTATCTTTCTCAGAATCCTTTACTGGTTCTTTCCATCCTTCCACTGTTTGACAGAGGGTTCAATTCTCAGACCTCTTCCCTTCTTCAGTTGAACCCATTCTCTAGGGGGTCTCCTCCAGTTTTATGGAATTAAATGTCATCTAGAGGCAAACAAGGATCCAATTCTTAACTCCAGCTCAGACTTTTCCCCTTAATTCAGAATATTTATCCAACTATGTACTAGACATTTCCTTTGGCTATGTAAGGGAAATCTCAAACATAACACGCCCAAAACTTCCTAGTCTTCATCTTTTCTGTCAGTGTCAATGTCATCCTTCCTGTTGTGAGGGAGTGAGGTGGGGAGGGACATCAGAGTTAACCTTGATTTCTGTCTTTCTCTACCTGGTAGAGTGATCCTTTAAAAATTTAAGACATTATAACTTTGCACAAAATACACCAATAGCCTTCTACCCCATTTGGTGTGGGATTCAAAGTGGCCTCCAAGGCCCTAACTGGTCTGAGCTCTCAGTTACCACTCTGACTTCATCTCCTGTTGCTCTTTAATCTATCCACATGTGTCCCCTAGCTGTCCTTCAAATAGAACAGATGTGCTCCTACCTCAGAACTATTAACTTGCATTTGCTTTGAACACTCCTGCAGATCTTCATGGCTCACTCTCTCACCTTCACAACTCCCCTGATCATCCTATTTAAAATTATAACTCTACTTCTGCACCCCTGGTTACTTTTTCTTCAGAACCCTTCTTACCACCTGATAGAACATATATTAATGTATGCATTATTATCTGTTTCTCCAGCTTAGCATTAACCTGTATGAGAACAGAGACTTTTTGTTTTCTTAATACCTAGAAAAATGTGTGACATACAAATATTTAAGTAAGGAAGGAAGGAAAAAAAGGAGGAAGGGAGGGCACTATTGTCAAATATATATTACCACGAATCAATAATGTAAGTGACTATCATTAGGGTGTTTGTCTTCTTAGCCTTCTTTTTGAAATTTCATTGCATATTTGTCAACTCTTGGGACTTGAGTAGAAGATAAGGTCCTTGCTATATCCTGAGATACCAGCAACAGTTTCCTCTTCCTCCCACTAATGCTGCCCTCACAGCCTTGATTTGGTCTCAAATCTTCTATCCCGTTACACCCTGTGTGACTTCTAGAAGAGGTTCTATTCCTAGATATTGTATGAATGAGGTTTCATTCTCTCTCAAAACTCTCAGCTACTAAGAGAGAATTAAACCGGCTGGTTATATTGAGTTTTTTGGAAGATCCACTTAGTAGTGTCCTCATGGGTAAGACTCTGATTCTCAGGGTTGATGATTCTGAATCTTGAAGCTGTTTTATTAAAATAATAAACAACTTGAAGATTTTCTTTTTAAAGTAAAGTATTAACTTTTTAAGTTATAATAAAGAATATCTTTCCACTCATCAGGAAACATCTGCTATATATCACCTCTCCTCCATAATTAACTTCTAGTAGGAAATGCAATGTTAAGCTCTTTACTTAAGATCCTATAATAGTTCTCTGTTAATTTCTGGATTGAGTCCAAAGTCCTTACAGACTTACAATGATTATTAAATATCCAGTTTCAAGCTTAGCTTATTTTTCTATAACACACGTTAATTTCTGTCCCTTTTACCATTCCGTGTGAACGTTTCAGCCAGTCCCTTCTAGGGTCACCACCACTCCCCACATCTACCTCCCAGGGATTTGTTACAGTACCATGGTCTCATGTAGTGTCTGGGCAAGAGTGTGGGGAAGGAGGACGATTTGGTTCTTGGCTTTGCTTCAACATTTTGATAGAGAGATGTACATCTTTCCAGTTGGCTTGGTTACTCTAGGCTCTGTGACTCACACCCCTATTCTGTGTCATATAGAGCAAAGATACAATACTTTAAAGAAATTTCCCATCTTAGACACATCACACACTTCTGCCTAGTGACTTGTGAAATCCCCTGAGAATGGCCAAGAGCTACCAGCACATCTCTCTCTCTCTTTCACTCTCTCTCTCGCCCCCCTTTCTCTCTCCCTCCTGCTATCTTTATCATCATTCCTCTCCCTCTGTCTCTATTTCTCTACCTCTCCTACCCTCGACAGTTTTCTTTTTTTAATATTTAGGGTTGTAGATGGGATCCTCAGGTTTCTTTCTGCTTCTCTCAAAACATATTGTTTATACCAGCAATTCTTTCCATAATAGGTGCATCTAGTTTCTGGAAATAAAAGCTATAAGAAATTATAGGTCTTATATTCCTCCTTGTCACATCCTTCCTCCAAAATAATGAACAAAGAGCCAACTACTGCTTGAATGGAAATACAGGTAAAGAGAAAAATAAAGAGAAGAAAAGTTATGCTTTAATATCAATATCACAACATGTACTATTAGAGTTTTCACTGTATCTTCTCGCTTATCCATTTTCTTCTTATGTTCGCATAGTATCAGATGGTGTGTTGCCCCCGAACACATTTGCTTGCTTGTATTTGCTAATCATTGAACAGTTATAATTGTGCTCTGTCTGCTTTGAATGACTCCTCGTATGTAAACAGAAGTGTATGTACAGGAGTGAAGGAAAAGCTTCCCCTTTGCCCTCAGAAGATTTCCTGAAGAATCAACTCTCAAAAGGCGGATTTATTTGAGAAAAAGCATATAAATGTATTTGATCACAGTTTTACATGACATGGGAGCCTTCAGAATAAAGACCCCCAAGGGGGTGCAGAAGCTGATACACCACCTTGAGGTTACAGAAAAAATGGGGATACTGAGCATGGTCAAAAACAGGTTATGGTGGTAGATCAGCTTTTACTGGCAAGAGAAGTTACGCTAGGAGAAGAGGAGACTTGGTTAGCAAGGTAATCTTGTTAGATGAAACCTCACAGGTAGTATCCCTCAGAGAGAATAGATGATAAATGTTTCTTTCAGATCTTTAAAAGTGTTAGACTTTTGGTTAATCTTTCCCAGATCCAGACAAGGGAAGGCCTGGTTGCATTAGTGGAGATTCTCTATAGATGCGAATTTTCCCCACAAAAGATAGCTTTGCAGGGCCATTTCTGTTTGTTGGCCCTCTGACAGCCTTCTCAAAATATGCCAAATAAATATATATTGGGGTAAAATATTTTTGATTTTCTTCATGTGCAATATGATAAAAGAGAAGGAGAGAAGGATGCCACCGCAAACACCTTCATATTGAGGTGCATATGAGAGATGGCTCCTCCCAGAGGGTGGCATATGACCATGGGCCATCTAAGAAGCCATGTGCCTCTGCATTAAATGGTAGTAAAAGTTAATAATTTCTTTTCCAGACAAAAACAAATAACATGCACACCATATATATGTGTGTGTGTGTGTGTGTGTGTGTGTGTGTTTATGTGTGTGTATTATATACCTAAGAATGCTTAGAAGTAGAAATATTTTAACTTTCACATGGGTCTGTTTACCATTTGGTGGGCCCTAGAGGATGCTGTCCTTTAAAGACTTTTACTTAACATATTAACCTCTAACATTTCATGTATTTAAGCTATCATTTTGGTGTCTGGGCACCAGTTTTTTAGTTGTGTTACAATTTATCACTTCTCAATTTACCTTACACTACTTATTTGATGAGATTTGCAAAACAGATTAGTCACCTGATAGTAATTGTGAACCATGTTAGTGTTTCCAACAGGGCTTCCATAAACCATTTCTTCCCATGACTTACTTCTGAAGGTGGGTAAACACACACATTTTTCTGAAGACGATGATTACCTTCAATATTATAGGGTGACATTTGCTGACATTGCTCCTGAATTCTGGGGATGAATCTTCCTATGCATTTGTTAGAGCTTCTCTACACAAAGCCCAAGTTAATCTCCCTGAAAAAAGAGTCTTTACTAGTAAGGATTTAGATTTTTATCATTCAAAAATGTTTTATTAACATCTGTCTACAATTTGCACATTTATACAGCTTTCGTTTCCATGGTTATGAACTACAGAGAGGCCCTGAATACAATCTATAGATTCTATTAGGTTCATTGGTCAGCTCCATCTAACTTTGTTCACAATATCTATTTTATAATAAATCTTGCCCAGGTTATGAATGATGTAATTTTGCTGAATTTTATGATCACCTCTTGGTTCTTATCTTGACCTGCCAGCAGTTATCAGACTTGTTTTTCCTAAGAATAAGAAGGCCATTATCTCTCTCAAAAGTAGCTTTATCAGTAATCAGACATAGACAAGTTAACCCTTACCTGTCAAGCATTCAAGAAAGACCCCTTGCAAAAAAGGACAGATTTTTTGATCAAGGTTCTATCCATACAGCCTCAGCTCTTTCTACTTCCCACTTCTTACCCCTATTCCAACCATGCCAATACAGGGGTGAGAGGAAACTTGCACTTTCTCCTGAAAGTTTGTTGAAAGATGAATTCACAACTAAGGCAGATTAATAAGAGAAGGGTTTATTTACCGTGTGAATGGGGAGAATCACAGAGTGATTACTCAATATCCCAATGAAGTTCAGATATTTTTATACATACCTTTTAGAGGGGAGGCAGAAGATGAGGAGTATAGGTAATTCTGGTTAGGGGCAATAAACAGTTGCTAACGAGGATGAATGGATGGGGGAAACAGATTGTCTTATAAATTAACCTGAGAGACATGTTTTAAGTGATTTGGGCCAAGTCTGATTGCATTCTGCAATATAATGAGATAATAGGGAGAGAAAGAGAAGTCAATTGTTCCCTTTGATCTTTTGATGGGTCAGTGCACTTTATGCAGATAGAGGGAAAACCCCCTCCAATGCTTTGTTGATCTCAAGGGGTCTGAAATTCAAAATACTCTTTATAGCAAGGAGTCATATTTTTGCGGTGAAATTTCCTGAGCTCCTTCAATGGATTTTCATAAGTCCCCAACCTTTTGCAAATTCTACTCCTCTTTGGAATAGCTGTCCTATATCTGTCATTTTAAACATGGAGCATAGTTATCTGGAAAACCATCACCAGACCCACAATTATTCTCTTTTCTTTGTCTGGGTTTCCTCCATTTCCCAAGCACTTCCTATATGATAGCAAGTTTTGAACTGTTTTATTATCTATTTTATTTACTGGCTTTTCCACAATAGAGTTTTTTGTTTGTTTGTTTGTTTTGCATAGTATAAGGACTTGCAAAGGGTATCTAATAATGTTTGCCATATAAAGAATGAATCTCTATGTTTTCCCCCTTTTTTCTTTTTTTCTAACCTTTTCACATATAAGTATTTTGAAATGTTGAAAATGAAATTATCTATAAAAATAAGAATCTCATATGCTATGGTATACTAATATTTGTAAGTAAACAATTGTGAACTAAAATAAAATCTTAAGTCTCCTCCACCATCGACTGACATAATGGACCCCCTCTTGGCCAAGGGGATATCCTAAAACTAAATTGCCTGCCAGGAGGAGGGAGGTCAGACATGCCTCATCATGCTCCCCTCCCTTCTTGGAGATATCCTTTGCAACCCATTAACAGACCTAAGGGTATGCAAGACAAACCTGTAGGTCCTCAATTTACCCAACACATATATGTCTGGTGGCTTATCTCTGATTAACAGACTTCCTTATCTTAAAACATTCCAAGCCTTTAGACAAAGCTTCAGGTCTTTAACCAATTACGAGTCACCTATAACCTGTAAGCCACAACTTAGAAATGGCCCACCTTTTAGAGCCAAACCAATGTATGTCTTCCATGTATT